>LUCH01006109.1:0-10689 GCA_013368495.1 Paragonimus heterotremus | reverse complement strand
TACCATACGTGTGGCGAGCTTTTGTACTTTTTCGAGGACAGCTATGTCCTTTTTTTTAGACACGGTGACCACGCCTGGGCACAATATTCCAGGTGGGGCCGAACTATGGCCGAATATAGTGGAATGAATGATGAAGGACATGGGTTGGCGATCGCAGATTTTAGTCGGTATGATGCTCTCCGTGCTTTTGTCGCGGCTGCAGCACACTGGGCAGTTGGAGCAAATGTGCTAGTGACCTGGATACCTAAGTCTCTCGTTTGCTGTTTTGTTGCAAGCTTGACTGTACGTCCGTGTGCATCCCCTATATATCTAGAGGTCGACTGAGTAGCATTAGCAAGGATAAGACTTCTGAGAACATTCAGTGGTAAATCCCACTTTAATGTCCATTCACAGATCTTCAGAATGTCACCTTGGAGGACGCCCGAGTCCGACGCATTTCCCACCAGCTTTATGTCATCTACATACAGGTACCATGGACTGACTAGGTTGTCGGTCGTCATATATGTATACCACGAAGAGCAGAGGGACGAGGATTGGCCTTTGAGGTACTCCGCTTAACGGGGAACCCCCGTTTGACAATACTCCTCTTACTCTCATCCTGCACGATCTCCCAACTAGGGACGTCTGTATCCACCTGCAGATTCTAAGGAAAATTCCATCTTCTCGTAGGTTACAGCCCAAAAGCCTGTGGTTGACAGTGTCGAAGGCTTTCTGGAAATTTAGGTAGCACACCTTGACCACTTCCCCCATATCCAGTTTCTCCGTGACAGTGTCTAGGAACAGCAGCAGATTGGTGAGACAAGATCTACTTTTAAGAAAGCCATGTTGAGATGCTTTGAAGAATTTCTGTTCGCAGAGAAATCGACAAATCTTTCCACGTAATATGCGTTCGAAAATTTTGCTCACGACACTAGTTAGGCTTACTGGTCTGTAATTTCCGACCTATGAGCGGTTACCATCTTTGAAAATGAAAGTTGTAGTGGCTTGTTTCCGGTCCCTCATAACTACCCCTGTTTCCAATATGAGATTAAACAGCTAGGTAGAGGGCGAAGCCAGTAATTTGGCCAGAGGTTTCAGGATAGCCGGGTGGATATGGTCGGGTACTGCGGACTTTGTACTGTTTAGTTGGAATATTGCTCGCTCAATTTCGTGGGGCGCAATATCCTGATCCACCATGGCGACACCCACGGTGTTAGGGTGAGGCTCAGGTGCACCATTGTCTGACCGATAAGTACTTTGAAACTGTGCCATGAATGCGTCCGCTATGCCCTTGTCAGTCGTTACAATCTCTCCGTTATAAGAAAGTGAGGTCCCAATTTCCTTTCTTAGGGAGGATCCGGACTGAGCATAACCGTCAAACCTCTTGGGGTTTTTCTTAATGTCTCGTGCTAGGTTAAGCTCACAGATGAGATGAGTGGCTACGTGAAATCAGAAAACTTGAAGTCGCAGCGTTGAAGGCCTCGGGTTTATCGACGCAAGAATCTGGACATTCTGGCTCCTGGCCGTCACCTGTCCTGTGAATTGAATTGAATTGAAATGAATCAATTGCTTCACTTCGGGCTTTTTTGTATATCATGAAGGTTTTAAACCCCTTTTGTTGAATATATACCTTCCAGGCCATATACTTGCGCTGGAAAGCCCTCTTGACCCTGGGGCAAACTCATGGCTTCCGACCCCTTCCTGCGACAGGCAAGCCAGACATTCTGAATTCGTGTACCAGTTACACTCGTAAACTACCTTTGACCAACCTGGAGACACCGGGGGACAGCGTTCTTCTGAACTAAGGGTCCCAACGATAGTCCAGTGAAAGGAGACAATAGAAATAGTCGTGAGCCAAGGTCCCAGTAAGACATGCACACAACTTACACAATCGAAAACAAAAGTGCCGCAAACAACACGGGAGCACGATGCGTTACACAAAAGACGTTCAGATCGTCCGCCTGGGTCGAGTCAAGGTCAAACGATTTCAGTGATTTCAGCGGTTTGTTCATGGGTTCCAGGTTGGTAGCCCAAGTCACCCGGATCTAGCCAGTTAATCCGTTTCGATGTCAGCGGTTTTCTGTTGACCTAAAAGGCAGTCACTGAAAACAGGGTGTAACACCGTTCTTGGGGGTTACAGGGAATACCGAGAACAGAGTTAACTACTAATGAATCAGAGCAGAGTAAACTTCCAATCTAACAACTTCTTAAGTAAGTGAGAAGCTAATGACACTTTGAAGCTGCCCTTAGAAGACCAGCTAACAATCTTGTGGCGATTGACAGCAAACCAATTTCTCACTGCCGTTGTTTTATTACATTGGTGACAATAACTTGTACAATTGCGCTCGACGGATTAATTACCTGCTTTGCCTAGTTCGGTTATCAGTACTATGGTGTCGAAGCCAGCTCTGGGGTTGAGCCAATTCAATTACTTCATTTCTGTATTCCTGGAACCATCACAAATCTACAATGAAATGTCGTTCCAGTGGTTGATACCTTAACTGACCTTGGCGGATAACTCGAAATTTGATTTAAATTCTCTCGCTGTTGTTGTCCACTCGTATTTTTGTCTTATTTATGCCCTGGGCCTCAAGCAATTGCATAGGTTTACTGCCATTCGTTACTTACTAACATATTGATTGAAATTTTTGGGTTAAACTATCTGTTTCTGTATCCATTCTATATCGTATACCGCTTGTTGCCTATGGTAATGACCCGGGTCAGATCTAAGACTACTGAGACTCAACAAACACTCACTGAGGCGGTGGGCGTTTGCGGCCGTTACGGGTGCAAAATGTCCGTACAAAACCGCATGCAGTGTTACCATTACCAAAGGTGGTATCACTTCAAATGCACTGGCCTGTATGAAAATCAGTACAACCATCTTTCTTCCTCAGCTCTGAACTTTATATGTAGGAGCCACAGATTCTATGACAGTTAAAGCGTCGCTTTTCCGCTGACTGTTCACGCGCGCTCCACGAAAAGCGAAGCAACGCAGTAAACCTGTGGATGTAAATGCGAGACTCTCTTGCCTCATTTTGCCCTTCCATTTCTTCGATGGACACTAGGCTGGAGGAGTGCCAAAAGACCTTGTCAGAAAGGAAGTTGGAACTTCGGTCCTCAAGTAAGTACGCAGCGATCGCTCTTCCTGGGGTTGCAGCCACCATGAAGACAGTTGCCCTAACAACTTCGCAGATAGAAGGGGTAGCAGCCAATATGAAAGAGAGAGCTGTCAGAGATAGGAGAGTTGTCTTATAGGGTCGAGTCCCCTCAACCTCCTCTCCAACGGAGCTCGCATAGTTAGTCCTAACTTCCTCATTCCCCTCGGACGTTGCCAACCTTGTACTGGCGAGCAGGCTTCGCGCTGATAACCAAAAGTTCACTGGGCCTCTTGATAACCTTGCCTGCCATGCTTAGTCCGGAGACAGTAATGGGAAAAACGGCGGCTTTGAAATCCGCCAACGCCCAGTTGAGAGGCGTGTCTTTTGATCGCTCTCGACAAGAGAGAGCATGACGTGAACTGCGGAGTAAAAGCAAGTCACCAATCATGACAGATCAGAAACTACAGCTTGAGACTAAAGTCGTAGTTTCCGCCCCAATAGTACCTACTCCGACCTGTGTGCCAGTGGGAGAAAGCTGAGAGGCCGTTTCTGTAGTCGCCATCTCAACGACTGACTCTTCAAGCGTGAGCACCACTGCTGAAGATATTGTACTGAGGCCGCCTCTCGAGTTACCTAATCCAAAAGCCACCGATAGGTCCCATAGAAAATTTTTCCTTCCTAGTATTCGGAATGATAGGGGCCTGCTAGGGCCGCCGCCTGGGACTCAAAAACATTTTGTTTGCCCGCCCAAGAGGGTATTTCTACCGGTGAACCCATTGAACAGCGCACGTTGCCCCCTTTAAGCCTTGCATTCGAAAGACAGAAATGTCAAATTTTCCATGGGTGAAAAATCCCAAACACCCTCCGATAAAGGGGGATTCAGCAGGGGCGCAGAGGCTGCAAGCAAAGACACCGAGAATGCTCATCAGGCGTCCTTTAGGAACGCCGACATACACACAAGGGTTGATGTCGCGTCCGCACCCACACAAGAAAGCCACCAGAGGCACTCGGCAGCACAAACCGAATCCAACCCCACCACCGTCTTCAATTCTAGGTCTTCTTTCCCAAGTATTTCCTCGCACTCTCATATCTCGTTTCTCGCCAAGTCATGTGGGGAAGTAGCTCTCAGGTGCATGTACACGAACTGTCTGAGGTTAGTTAATAAATCACCGGAAATCAGACGGCTAATTCATTATACACAATCGCACATACTTGCTTTCACGGAGACTTGGTTTACAGATGAAATCAGTGACGGTGAACTGAGTGTCCCCGGGGATTCAGTTTACCGAGTTGACTCCACCCGAGGGAGAAAGGGAGGTTTTGAGGTTGTCCTTCACCAGCGTCTCCCAACACCCACGGTTATCAATGGATTCCAGCCCTCTGATAAATGTGATGCTCTGTGGCTCCGACTGGCACTGCGCGGCCCAGACACACTCCTAGTGGGGTTCATTTACCATCCTCCTTCATTCGACATCTCTGACGATGACACTCTTCTTGTGAACCTAGGACTACGACACTTTACTCATCTGCCTATTATGGGCGGCTTCAATGCTCCCAAGATTAGGTGGACATCAGTTTCTCACTAGGAATGTAAAAGCGGATTCTCGACTTCCTTATTGACTTTGGTACTCCGGAGAGCGTGGACGCAGCATGTCAACGCCCCCACGCGGCATCGTCCTGGTCAGATTCCCTCTTTGCTCGACTTAGTCATCACTAATGAGAGCCACCTGGTGGACAGAGTGATCATCAAGCCACCACTTGGACACAGTGATCACACTTTGCTTATATTTGATCTTATCTGTTACTGGTCACAACAACTAGTAAAGAAGTCCACACTCCGAACCTTTAATCAGGCTGATTTTAACGGCCTGAGGGGCTACCAATGTTCACCATTTCTGGATTATGGCTCAGTCGACCAGAACTACTGCGCACTTCAAAGCGCAACTGAGAAGGCGGACGATTTATTTGTGCCGCGCAAACTGTGCACTCTCTCCCTCTTATCGGCCACCTCTTCCGCGCAGATTGCGTCGTCTACTTGATGACCGTTCCCATTTATTCGCGAAGCACGAGCTTACGGAAAACACAGAGGACCTACGCGCATTCCACATCGTTCGAAGTAAGTGTATACGGGAGATCCGTAAGCACATCGAACGCGTACAAGAAGTGGTTCTTCTCAAAGCTCGCGGGAACAGAAACTCCCTATTTAAGCATGTGCGACGACTGAGAAACAATAAACCTTCGGCTCTTTCTTTGCGACTTTCTAACGAGGAGACCTCGTCTGACTCCCTGGTTGTGGCTGAATTATTTAGGGACTGTTACACGGCAGTATACAGTCTCGCACCGCCGGACTGGCACCCTATTCTTCAGCCGCAGAACCACCGGCAACCACTCGCTACTGCCGATTTTTCTGTGCTGGATGTTGAGGGCCTTTTGCCTAAGGTGAATTCATACAGTTCGATGGGTCCAGACAAGATCCATCCCAGAATTCTCAAAGAAGTAGCCGCTAGTCTGGCAGAACCTTTTTATAAGCTGTTTAAACAGACACTCCAGACTGACATTCTCCTTAACGCATGGAAGGATGCAACGGTCACGCCCACATTCAAAACGGGTGACCGGCACGCTTCAGCTAGCTATCGGTCAATCAGCCTTACTAGTATTCCGTGTAAGATAATGGAGCACCTATTAAAGCGTGCCATCCTTAACCACTTTTCACCAAACCACCTTCTTTCCTCCACCCAGCATGGCTTACTTCCTAATCGGTCGTGCGTAACCAATATGCTTGTTTTCGTGAACAGTCTGACGGAGGCCAGAGACAATGGCCTCATCTCAGATGTCATCTCCTTCGACTTTGCCAAGGCGTTTGACCGTGCCTCACACGGCTCCCTGAAACACAAACTAGAAGCCTATGGTATTCAAGGAAAGGTTCTTCGCTGGATTGTTTCTTTCCTTGATAACCGAACGCTTAGAGTTAAAACCGGATCAGACCTTTCATCTCCCTCTTTCAATTCTGTGGCAGCTTCTCAAGGGTCACTGCTAGGTCCTCTGTTGTTTCTGATCTATATCAATGACCTTCCGGACAGTATTTCCAGCAACGCCCTCCTATACGCCGATGACCTAAAAATCAGGAATGTCACTGATCGCAGTGCACTACAGATTGATCTTGACGCGATTAAGCGTTGGTCGTACGATTGGGTTCTCCTATTAAATGACAGTAAGTGCGCACATGTGTCATTCGGTGGAGATTCTGGCAACGCCCTCGTGATTCATAGTGCATTCGGCACAATAGATATCATGAAAATCGATCTGAAGAAAGATCTGGGCATCTGGTTGTCGTCTAACTTTCCTTTTGCGCATCACCACGAGATGGCGGCAAAAAAGGTTTGCCTCCCTTAGGATGATTAAGCGCACTCTCCTCCTTATAGACAAGAAAGCGTTCCAGACGCTGTACAGCGTTTATACAAGGCCGCTCCTCGAGTATGCTAATCAGGTCGTTTATACCGGCCTGAAGAAAGACATCTTAGCTATTCAATGTGTCCAGCGCGCGGCTACCAAACTAGTCACGGGACTTAGTAGTGTCGCATACGAGTCTCGACTTGAAATGCTTGATCTAAACACACTTGAATTTCGACGGCTGCGCAATGATTTAATTTTCACACACTTCCTTTTTAGAGTAGGCCTCGTCGATCAGTTCCTCACTGTAGCAACTGATGACGGTCGGCTAGGACATAATATGAAGCTTTTCAAGCGCCGTCCCCTGGCCTTTCTCAGGCGGCAGTTCTTTCCCTACAGGGTTGTTAAATTCTAAAACAGTCTTCCTCCTGAGGTCGTCAGCAGCGCTTCTAGCGACCGCCTCAAATCATTACTTTACACCTATTTTCTAAAAACCTTCTATGCGAGTAATCTTAATTTGTTTTATGATATTCACTGTAATTCCCAAGACCGGTGCTACATCCCGTTTTCCATTAATGCTTTCAGATCATCAGACGCCCGCCTGACATTGAACAATAGAAATCGACTGGATTCGGGACCCTTGGGCCTCCGCCCTGAATAGGTGTATCAATAGCTGGATCGCTGAACCCTATAGGAGAAGAACTGTTGCCAAAGGATTGTCCGGGGTCGAAGCTTATAGGGCCTCTTGTCGCGGCCCCTTCGACTGTCATTAACTATAGTGGTAAAGAACTAATGCAAGAGTCCTGTGCTGAAGAGTGTGTGCGTAAGGATTAAGTCGCCGCGAAGTCTACGAAATTCGAGTGGATGTAGATCAAAAATTTCAAGACGAGACTCGTGAAAGAAACGCTGGTGGCCACTAGCTGGATATACTCGATGGCGAGTATGTCCTCCTTCAAGCCGGTGTATACGACTTGGTTTGCATACTGAAGCAGTGGACTTATATAGACGCCGTATAGCGACTGGAAAGCATGCCTGTCTATTCGGGGAAAGGCTCTTTCAATCATCCCAAAAGTCTCAAATCCCTTTTTGGCGGCCATCTAGTGGTGATAAGAAAAGGATAACTAGTCGACAGCCAAATCCCAGGTGTGCAGTGGCTTTGTCAGCTAAATGGCAAAAAAGACCAGGAATATGATAGGATCAAGGAAGGGCTGTGACAAAAACGGAGGGATGCAAAACGTATGTGTTAAAACAAAACGAAAGATGTAGCGACGAAAAAGGAACGACTGTTTCACGTCACTACAGTGGGAGAATAAACCTGTGTTTATAAGTGGTAGCTGATACTGTTGTGTTCTGATGGCACTGATAGCTTGAGCTTCTTAGCTTTTATGTGGTTGTCCCCAAGGTTCTCTTCCCATTACAGTTGCAGCACTGGTCACCCTCAGAAGCTCACTGGTGCAAGAAACTGGACAATCTCCTGCTGAAGCCATTTGGTCCAGGTAACTGAACTGAACTGTGACGAGTGGATGTCCCTTTTTGTTGAACTGGCTACCACACATTTCTAGGCCAGTACTTTGGTCTTTGGATGGCACGTCTAGGCCTTCCCCAGCCCAATGATAACGCGAATCGGAAGCCGTAAAGAGAAAACAGCGAGTTCACAATCTCTGTACTCTAATTTACTCACCGTTTACAAGCGTACTTCAACACAACAAGGAAATGCGCCAGGGAGTTGAGCGTGAGAAAACCCTCAATATAATCACACGACGGCCACCAAAGAAGAAAAATTCAATGGAAACTCCGGTCGACCTGCAGTTCTCAAACAAGTGTCGAACTGATTGGGCGGCGTTCCAAGCGGTAATGGCTAAAACAGCTGTTCTACGGAATGTGGCCTACATTAGTGACAATGATGCATACTGGTTATACATCCACGAGGAGAGCTACAGTACCCTCGCCAGCACACTAGCTTTAATGTTAGTGGTTTATAGTAAATTTACGTTCCCAACTATTGAACAGGCAGGGTGTTGATACTAAGGCAACTCTCACGAAGTAGGGAGTTTAGGTTTTTGGAAACGTCGAAGTTTATCCCGATACACACAGGAGAACAGCGCTTGAGAGTAGGTCCGATCAACGTCGGATGAATAATTACACACATGTTGTAAGATGGCAAACTGAACGTTTGTAGGCCGGCAGAAACGTTTAGCCACGGAAGTCCACTGTGTGGTTACTTTACTAGCCGAAAATCCACCTGAAACTGAAGAAGGAGACTGTGAGCGGAAGACCCCCATTTATTCTGTTTGCCAGTCAAATTCAAAAATGAAGATGAAGCCTTCAAACAAAGGTACAGAAGAAGTTAACGGAACGATGTACACGAAATGCCCAAAAACAAATTGCAGGATATATTCATGAACTATGGAAACTACAAGTCCAACAGTCCAGTTGGTCCACTAAGCCAGTTGGCTCAGTGGGTTGGTAAGTGAAGAAGGAATCTGCGCTTCTACGAGCTCCGTGTCTTGGGACCGGGCCGATGAGCTCGAAGTAAAAAAACAGGTGCGACAAGTGGACTGCGGAAGGAGGAATCAATCCAAATGAACTTCAAAAGCTCACTGAGAACCTGAAAACATATCGCAAGCCAGAGAGTCTATAGCTTTACGGTCACGTAAAGAGAAAATAGCAATTTCAACACTGATCGACTGTACTGCAGCCCTGGTTCAACATCGTGACCTCTCAAAGCAATCTTCTTACAGGTGCTAGGTAGGGCTGTACGAGGTTGTCTTACCTGATGTCTACACGGAAACTCAAGGGTTACAAAAGTAAACAAATTGCTCCCCAAATCAACGAAACCTTGACAAATACGAAGTAATTCCCTTATCTCTCTTCAAGGGACTATGTATGCATTCCTGTAACGGCTTCTATAGCTCTCATTTGGGCAACCTCAATTTGCGTCTTGTCCTTCTGGAAAGTACCGTTGTAGTACCATTCTCGAGATTAGGTTGAACAGAGTGGTTACAGAGAAACTTAGTGCGTATGAATCGAAACTTCTCAAAAGGCCCCCTGAAAGGCACTAGGGCCTGTTGGCCATCATCACACTGGCTTCTGTACTTGATGAACTTAGAAGTGCTGTAAAAACGAATGTTTCCAGGTTCCTTTCGGTAGGAATCAAAGGAAGGATAGCATCGCTGAGAAAACTGAGGCCGGGAGTTTCCCGAATACACATTACCTTGTGGTTCACGTCACTGAACTCAAGAAGGTTGGCTTGAAACCTACCAAGTAGTGTTCTCAAGTCGCCTCGCTGAAGACCGGCATCCCGTGGAGTTTTTAATTCATGCCAGAGCTGCCCATTATCCACGAAAGATAACAGGGGGGACAGTGCGGTTGTGATTTCCCCTCTGTGAATTAGAAAGAAAAGGAGTTTGAGGAATGAGACCTGCGAAATCTTACTCCTGCCCCCGTTGCAGCCCGAAAGACAGGAGTAGACCCGCATATTGTGACTACGATTAGCGAAGTAGTGATTTAATCACCCAGGTAGATCGTCATGAGAACCAAGGTTGTGTAGCAGTTAGAATAAGCAATATATTCAGGTGCTTTGAGCACTTCGGATGCACAAGTGAGAAAAGTGGTCGGCCTAGAGTTAGCTGGGGAATTGCTGCGACCACCCTTGAATCGAGAAGTTGGGATGGTCATTTGAAACTCGTAAGGACCATGCTGTGTTTGAGCTGCTCAGTGAATAACCTATTCAGGGGGTTAATAAGGTCTTCGGCACCCTCAAGCAAGGCAAAGCTGTATCTGGCCCGGGGGAGCTGTTCCTCAATTTAAGCGGCTAGGCCAGTAAAACTGGTGGAGACGTGTCTACGGTGCATCTACTCTCTGGAAGGACAACGATTGTCAAGGCGCTTCGTGCTTCAGTGAAGAATAGGGACTGGAAGTTTATGCGGCAACTCCTTCGTGTGTTAACCTACCACAGCCGAAGTAGCCCGAATGCCCTTCTATCTGTTCAGCTACGTATCCACGGGGGTATCCCAGAAAGCGCTTCGGAAGCTGCACTGCACTGTGCGCCCCATTGTACACAGAAGACCATTCCTCACTGAGTGTCAAGGGGTGGGTAAATCAGTCCATCAGGAGGTCAACCCCACGACACGGCTTCAGTGGTTTACACCAGACGCCTGTTGTAAAATTGTTGATCCACGAACTGAGAAAATTCGTCCCCATCGTTTGCATTCCCTAA
>LUCH01006108.1:26470-36813 GCA_013368495.1 Paragonimus heterotremus | reverse complement strand
TTCGTGAAGGTGCGTCGTTTAGAGTTCAATCACACGGAATGGAGTATTCAACTGATGTGACCTATCGTGTAGTTCTTGTGTAATCTGGAATGCCACAGCTGAGATAATTCTGATGATAGATAACTAAGGAAATTTGCTGCAATAGCCGGTTGATTCCGTTAGCTTCTAACCCCCCAAAATCTGTTTACCAGCGATGCTGAACGCAGAGAGAACGCAAGGCTGGCGACTCGAGAAGTGCGATTTGTATTTATTGACTATTGATTAATTCGATTAGCTTGGTTTATACGTGAGTTGTACATGTGTAATTTACGAAAGTTAAAAGCATGAATAACAATGGGAATTATGAAATAGAAAATACTGTACAAAACGCTAAACATTTGTTGCTTTGTACCGCATGTAATTATCTGATGTGATCGCGCACACCCAAGAGTGTCTGTCATAAATGCCCTGAGAAATATACTATTATTATTATTATTATTATCATTATTATTATCTTGCTGGTACACAATTTTGGTAAGCTCTTTGTACTTGCTTTGTTGTTCCGCCATTTCATCCTCTGAGCGCGCTATTTTTCTAACCTGATCTGCAAGTATACCGCTAATAATAACTAAACTCAGTGCGGTGTTGTTCCTTCCTTGCAAGAGGCTAGTATGTGCCGTTGAGATTACCGCTTCGGCGGCAGATTTTGGCTCCTTAACCATAGCAGAAATGGGGCAGACGTTAGACCTGGCGCCTGGAGATTTTACGCCTCTCTTCGCCATCCCCACGCCTTTCTGCATGAGGGCGATCGCTCGACGACTGAGTTTTTGGAGGCTGGTAAACTCAGTGGGCATAGTGGTATAGTACTCCTTTTTGGTTCACATAATACCTTCGAATGGTCTCACAGCTATTAACAACAACAACATGGAGCATATGGCAGGCTAAATTGAGCGAATAAATGAGATAAACAATATATGCATTCCAAGGGTTCCATGGATTTTTGTTAATCCAGAAAAATCTCCCACTTGTTATTGACCCACTTCTGGGTGGCACGGGCCGAGGACTCTGGCCAGGGGCAATCTTGATTGTAGGCGAGTCTTCGCGAATTTGTCGATCAGGAGCATAAGCATAGAGTTTATAGGAGAACAGATGCAAAGAGGAAACTGTATGGTGCAAGGCTCCATCCGTCTACATTAGGCAATCGAAAGCGCCCACAACACAGGCATCTGCCTCTAGGACGTGCAACAAGACATACAGATAGACACTCATTAGGCAAAGTATGGAAAACATACCCACCATAACATGCCAGCCTTAATGATTTCTGTAGTTGGGCAACCTCATTTTAAATGCTTCAAAAGGTCGAGGCTGTGACGACCTATTCTGGCAGGTTGTTCCAGAAGAAGACCGCTCGGAGTGCAGACGAATGACGCCGGCAAAGCAAACGGCAGCGTTGACGCGTAAGACCAAGACTGTTCCTTCTTGAAATTGTATGTTCAGTTCTGGGTTGGATGGATGAGCAAGGATGGTTGCTGTCGGATGAAATTTTATAGGCTATTATGGTGTCTCTTCTCGTTCTTCGAAACTCTTTACCAAACAACTCTAAACTTTGAGGCCTCCTCTGACAGCTCCTCACCGAATCCCCTTCACTTGCTTTGTAGCTCTGGGCTGAACTTGTTCAGGCATTAAGGCATCTTCACGGTGATGAGAGAAACAGGCTTGAATATTTGCTTCTGATAAAGGGCGAACTAGGGTGGAATAAATGGGAATGGAGTGTGCATGCAACTCCAAACACTTTGGTTAATCAGAAATGTCTCAGATGTTGCCATCCGACTATCTGGTATCGTGACCTGTGGATGGGTGGCCACGGCTAGTGCTGCTGAAGCTTTAGTTCCATATAGACTGAGGCCGACTAGCAAAGAGTTGGTAAGAGCATGTTTTTTGAGAGAACTCGTTTGGGGAGGTCACCATCTGCTGAGAGGCTAACTATCAGTTCGAGGGTTGGAAATGAAAGTGACGAATTTCTAAGTTGCCTCAGTTTTCTAGGAAGTGTACTGTGAATCGGGATATCTTCACGCACGATCGTTTGGTGATAGTGCCATTCGTTCATAACCATGTTGGACACATCAAATGCTAGAAGCTCCACTCTCAGCAGTTTTGGTGAGTCTAGGTATGTAAAGTGGCTAGGTTTTGGCATTTCTGTTAATCTACTACAGACAACATCCCCCAGTAAAGGCTTATTTCCGATGAATCGCCATTGGAAAAAATCACCTGCCGTCGACGATGTCGAAGTTGACGATACTGGCACTCCACGTGTGATTAGGCTTCGGTTGGAGTTGTCTAAGTAATTCCCCGACTCCATTCTCTTGAATCTCTCCGAGTATGACAGAATATTGCTTGATCAGACAAAATTTCGTTGTTAAAAATTCTACTTCTAAGTAAACAAACCAAAGAAGAGGGTCCACTTCCAAAAACGGAAATACAACTAGGGCATTAGTACCGAGTAAGGAACTGTCAACTTCCTCAGGTAACATTTCAGACTTTCGATAGTGGTTACACCGTTATGCGTTGTGAAGTGCTACCAATTAAACCGAATTACAAAAATATGTGATTGTAAATTGAGCGTATATACGAGCAGTGAAAAACAACTGTTTACGCGCACGTCAGGAAAAACAAGGAATATGCAAAGGAACGAATTCACTGAGACGCAAAGGACGACTGTAGTGGAACGTTCGAAAATTACGAGTTCACCCATTGTTGGAACTGGTCCAACAGAACAATACCCAGTGTGTGCTCACTATCGAAAACCAATCGACGATGAAAAATAAGGACTCAGCGCGTTGGCCCTCGTGTATTTGTATCAACCCTGGGAAGTAAGGAGCACAGAGGAAGCACGTCAAGTTAGAGAGGCATGGAGCGAGGTGTGACTATAGCCCGGGGACGAATATTGATAAAGGATAGCTTGACTAAAACAAAAGTAGGTGAAAAACCAAGATCCTCATAAATGTATGTGTGAATGCGACTATCAAAAATATCATTTATCATGGTCGCCACAAACGTGCATTTCATATGGAATTCATTGAATATTCACTTTTTGAGCTATAAAGAACGCTGCTGTAGCGACTTCCTAGAACAGTTCGATTTTTTTGGTACTTTGTCATTCAGTTTGACACCTCCTGCTAATGCCTGTTTGTTTAGCCCAATTATATGCCCTATTTCGGCTAGCGTACAAATTGTTCACTTTTCCGTTCTGCGCGCTACGCGCAGAACGCTTACGGGCGGTACACTTTCTGGCTTCTTGGTCGTGACAATATTTGGAGTACTGCGCTGTTTGTTGTGTTCTGGATTATTGTCATTGGGTAACTCATCGAATCTGGAGTGAGACTTTGTGGGAGAGTTCCCACACTGTCAAAAACTTGGCATTGATCCACTCTGGTTACATACACTGAAGCTGAACCTTACACTTCTGAATAAAGTGACAAATTCGGACGCCATCACTACACCGTTCACAGTTAATTTCCAGCACAGCTCCACATGTATTCTAAGAAATAAGAGTTCCACTTTACCAACCATGCTAGCTCAGAAAAGATACGCGTTAACTTTTTATTGTAAAATATTCCTACATTTGGAATAGTTCTCCGAATGAAATCAGAGCCAGTAACAGAATTCTGCTATCGTCCGCCGTCGAACACAGTGTTTATATTCAAACTTTGTATATACTCTGAGGTTCCTTTTGAATGTGGTCCGGGGAAAGTTTGGCCGTCAGCCGCATATAACGTACACACCCGTCCATGCTATCAGGCTTACATCGAAAAAACAGAATGCCTGAAACAGTCTGTTATGTGTCTGCCTTTTACTCTCGCCCCCTCTAGAATTCAATCCACTGTATACTAACAAAACCGCCAAAAAATCAACATTTTATTCATGTGCGCTATTGTGCACGTACTACCCAAATTATTAGAAAATGTGAAATTGGAGCTTATCAGTAAATCCAACAGAATGACCTTACGTGGAGTTATACTCAGAACACACAAAGAGAAACACCTTGTTAATGCACATATACATTTTTCCCGCAAATCAAGTATACATGTCCATTTATAATAATCTATTCACCCTGGTTAGCCATTAGATAGTAATTAATGGTGGCCAGTATTAACCGTCCATTTGATTAGCGTACAAAAACTCTCCACGGAAAACGCTGGGAAGAAATACTGCTTCCGTATACCTTACACACTTTGATTGAAACCTCAGTTCACAACTTGTACTGCCTCCCTGATTCACACCTTCTTCGTTAAGCACCTACCAATATTTGCGTTCCGTAAAGTGTGGACTTTGGTACAAACATCCGCCCCATAAAGCAAACTGACACAGACACACGGTACATAACCTTGTGAAAGTTAAAGTAACTTAACGTCGTATCTTCTAAATTGAATCCGTAGAACAAACGAACTGTCTTCTTTCGTGGTGCTTGCTTCAAAGTTTTGTAAACTGCAATCGTTTGGTCACTGCTTACGCGAGTTTTGTTGGAAGATGTGATACTTGTCTTATTATATAATTATTTGCTGTGTTTGTATCATCTGTAATGATCGCATACATCCGAGCGTTCCTCTCATGGACGCGTTGAGAAATATACATTATTTATTTATATACAAAAAACGTCTTTCCCGGGAACAGTGTGCACACCTGTGTTGGCGGGCTTCTGTTTGTTATTAATGTTAATAAAATTCTTCGGATGACAATTGGCAAGACTCGACTTCATTGAGATTGTACCTTATCAAGTTCAGCGGTAAACATTCCAGCATTTACACAGCACTCCGAGGCGTACCACAGGTCTCAACACTAGGATCTTTATCCTTCTTCATATTTATCAACGACATTATAGTGACCTGAAGATAACCCTGATCTGCCTCCTGTACGACGCGTAAAATCCTTCCCGAAATCGTAGCTCACTTTGTACCTAGGATCGTAAGGATCTTTGCCTGCTGTCTGCTTGATGTATGCGATCGCGCTTGTCTGTTTGCATGCTTGCCTGCTTACGCGCGCCATGTGCACTCTTCCGGCTTGGGCGCGCACTCGACGACCGGATCATTAGCCTCCCTAGCTACTTCGCGTATCGGTGTCGTTTAGAGCTGATCGAGACCTATTGTAATTATCGTATAATATATTTTTGGTCTCCCGCACTTATCGGCATTTTTATTTCGCGTCTGGTATTGCTGCATATATCTGAGAAAATGTTACCCCGATGCACGCACGCACTAAAACATCACTCACCTTGCATTATGAGTGCTCGATATTCCCAGGCGATAAAAAAACTGGTCTGCCGCACCAGTTTCATCAGATGAGGGTTCGCTGCAGTCAGACCTTGGTAAACTTTATAATCTATCGGTAAAGTCGGATATCATTCAACTTAAATAAATGCATGGTTGTACACGCTCGCCAGGGTACAGAATGAAGATACTATATGGCCAGTGTCTTTTTAATTGTATCGCAACAGTCCGATCTCGGAATAATGAAAAAGAAGGCCTAAGTCTTTCCCGCAACATGTTCACAACAGCGAGCACAAGCAACTGCGTAATATACCTGGTCGAATGGAATCTAAGTAATTTGCACCGAACCTACTTCCGCGGTCCAATTGTTGCCCAGTGAGGTCCGAACTAGAAGTGCATATTTAAGCTTTTTGACCTTATTGGCCCACAGACGTCAGACTACTCGAATAAGTTTAACGACAAGCCACCAAACCAACTGCAGGAATGGGGAGATCACACACTATGAGATTAAACCAGCTAAACAATTTCAGCGGTGAACATCATCGTTTTGGGGAGATATGAAAACAGTTCACGAGATTCGACTCGACCCGCCCCATCCCCGCACTCGTCTGTTGCAACTCAGCAGTGAGGATAATCGCAGCGGAAACAACCTGAGGCTTGATGGGCAAACGAGAAAAAAGTGTTGCAGGCACAGCGCTTCCTGTGTGAGTTCTGCCTTATTGGAACACCATACCGAAAGAGGTCGCCACGGCGGATACCCAAGGATTAGTGAAATCTCGATTTGATATGTACCACACCTTCGTACAATCCTCAGTCAGTCATCACCCCTATCAGCTGTATTATGGGAACTTTCCCACAAAGTCTCACTCCAGATTCGATGAGTTACCCAATGACAATAATCCAGAACACAACAAACAGCGCAGTACTCCAAATATTGCCACGACCAAGAAGCCAGAAAGTGTACCGCCAGTAAGCGTTCTGCGCGTAGCGCGCAGAACGGAAAAGTGAACAATTTGTACGCTAGCGGAAATAGGGCATATAATTGGGCTCAACAAACAGGCATTAGCAGGAGGTGTCAAACTGAATGACAAAATACCAACAATTGTTAAGCCGTTGTGGGAGGGCGCTGGATATTACCGGACACCAGGCGGTGGTCAGTGCACTTGACTATACACGCGTGTCACTTGTGGAAACACAACTGGACGAGTTTTTTTTATTCACACTCCTTCCTTCTATCCGCAGACCGGGAATTAATTTTATAATGTGCTCTGTGTATATTTTTCGTAGTAGTGCTATCAGTCTGTTAGTAACTTTCCTGTTGTAAGTCATTTTCTTTATCTCTCTCGGTTACACAAGCAAACCACAAGTATTCCCCTGTCACTCATTTTCACGCACTTCTAGCCCAGCGCACTCTCTATATTTCTGTCTGTCGCCTCCATGATCAATCTACTGCTGGCTGTCGGATACCGAAATCTCCACAGCGCACCTGGCGACTTCGTCCTTAATTACATTCTCCTTCGGAAGACCGACAAGGCGGTTATACGTATCTCAAGTACCTTCTGGATCTGAAACCAAACTATCGAACCTGATGAACATGTGATCTGTGTAATGAATGGCAGCCTGATGTTGAGGCGCCCAAGTTCGCTGCATGTTCATTTTTCTCCCACGGAGATGTAAGTGTACATCGGCGAGCAGGGTGAGAGATATAATCCAGAGGGTCGTAGTTCATAGCAGAGGAACTTTAATCAAGTCAAGTATGTCATTGCAGGTATGAAGACAATTCCGATTTTTTAGCATTCGAACAGCCAAAAACATCTATAGCAAATTTCGGAAACTTCACTGGTTCAAGTAGCTTTCAATTACTGGTTAACCGAAACAAAACAATATAGGATAATTGCAAAGATTTTAATGGCTTCCCTAACTTCAGTGGGAACGGAGACTATAGAGCGCACTAAATGACGATTTATCTTTTCATTCACTACTCCAGAAATTACGGGCTACTGTAAGGGACAGGTGGGTATGTACTAAATCCTCGTCCACTGAAAATCTAAAACACCATTCCTAAAGAGCAATCGAAACGTAGTCCCAACAATGCATGGAACTAAAAGAACGCAATGAGGTTTTAAAAAATCCGTGTATTTCCAGCAGTATTTAAAAACATGATAAGTAGGCAGCTCTAGTCTAGTCTGAGGCCAACGTCAGCAAGACAAAGAAGAAAGAAATGAAGCGCAAGATGGGCTGCAGCCCACTCGGTGGCACTCAAAAGCGCGCCAAACAAAAAATGCGTGAAATCTTCGAGTGCGTTAAACAACGCTCGAATAAGTCCAGGCTAAACCACTTCGAAGAATGGAATAGTAGATGAGTCGCTAGGAAAAAGAAATGCACTCGCTGCGTGCAATTAGTTGCACGACTGAAAAAGGTGGTACTGAGTTCATATCAGGCGTCCTTTAGCAGGCGTACACAGAATCATGCGTACCTAACAGACAGGCGGGAAAACACGGTTGCCGCCGGGATCCTTAGAGAAGTCACACGATCGCTGGACACTACACTACGGATACCGCCCGTGCTGTCAACTAGAATGAACCAGGGTAAGCGCATTAGGGTTAAATCTCGTCTGTACTATTCGCACAGCAGGATCAATCGTCACGTTGTCTCATCACTATCCCATCGTTACACTATAAAGACTCTATTCTCACATCCCGCTGGATGCTGTTGGTGTACTGCCATCTTTCTTTGAGGAGATTTTGCTACTCACGCGTATAGATCGTTCCAATCGTTGGCTAATATCTATCTCTATTAGCAAGACTTGCCAGAACACCTCATACACTGGATAACTAGTATCTAGTGGAAGAGCGCAGATAAGGGCCACCTCTTCCGTAGCTTTACACACAGCCTTGGTAGTAAGCCTATCAAAATGACTGTATATCACCACTCCTCGCATGGTCTGGTTTGACATGTCCATCAGCAGTCAAAGATACTTTTAATTAACCAAACATCCAAGCACGAATTCACGGACTGCCCTCCGCTTACTCTGCTGAGTATCAGACCACTCTTAAAGGAGCACCTGGAGATCATCCTAGTCGAATTAGTGAACGGATGCACTCTGTGGACAAGCGGATAAATTTTGCACCGTATTTTTGGTCTACCGCTTTGTAGTATCCACCAGATTCAGAACACCTCGACTGTTTTCATGAAAACATTTCCTCTCGGTAAATCAAGTCTTTGGGGTCGTTTATTTTTTATCGAGACTAACTGTAGTTCGTTCTTTACTACACGAACGCGTTTTTTTATATTATCGCCAGAATTATATGAACGCACTATGTCCATCATAAGTTGAAAATGGGAACAACCGCTTAGATCAATAAACGGGTTATGCAGCCGTCCTTCTCAATGTCTAGTGCATTTGTCATCACTACGGAAAGCCGTATGGGGTTGCATTGTATTACGAATTCACTCTGGTACGACCTGATTCAGCACAAACACCTGGATCCATTTTCATGACTTCACTGATACCCACCCGATGCACCGTCTGATCGTTTATATAAAAAATACAATGCATTCTTTTCGAAATATTACCAAGAATAAAGACAGTGAAAGGTTGTTATTTATTTCCCGGATGAAAATATCATCTGCAGATGGAAAAACTTAAAGTGGATCGCAGAATTTTAGGCAGTAATCGACAATTCACTAAGCTCGAACCCAAAGGTAGTTTCTGCGCAGTGGTAATAAAACAGCACGCTGGCCAACGAAATTGTAGTGCGGTTAGTATTGGGTAAACAGTAAAACAATAGTACACAATATGTGGTTATGAATTACAACCACAACAAGGTTCCTACTGCGTTCGCAAATTAGGCTGCCTGTAGAAGATGAGGCAGAATGTTATCGATAGCTTTGCCAAGGTCATCTAACCTTACCGGTTAGACAACATTAATAACGAAGACCTCCAAGATCCGAACAAAGTTCTCAACCAGTCTACTAGATCGAGTATGTCAAAGGGCAGTAAACGATCGACTTAAGCTAGCCAGTTACGTCATTTCCGCCTTGACAACTAGAGTACCATTATCAGCGTTAGCGGCGAACCTTCGCCCCTGGACAGGTTGCATAACGCCCGTACAGTAAATCCCGTTGTTTTTCGAGTGCAGAAAGAAGATATCTGTGGCGAGATGTTAACATTCCGTTTACTGTCATCAGTCGCACAGGTGAAACATGCAGGTTAGTAAGAAACACTTCCGGCTATAGAGAATATGAGTCAATCATCAATGTGTGAAACGGTCTGCAACAGCCCTCATGAATCCTACCCAGGATTCGTTGACGTTGGCCAAGGGATCCATTGGGAGCATTTGCACTCCAATTTACCAGAGCAAGTTATAAAATTCTTATCAGTGCACAAAATATCCCGGTCCATCTCTGACCACCAGCAGAAAAATCGGGCCATGGACCATTCTTCTGACATCCGCGTGCGAGCAATGAAAATCCTGCGAAAACGCTCTTCAAGATGTGGTGACAATAACAACTGTTACTTGTGAAACGCACCGTGTGGCCGTTGTAGAGGACTGGAACGTTTCTATCTAGAATCGTGCCTATTTTCCACAATAATTAAACCAGAAAACCAATCAGTGGACAATGATGTATATTGCAGGGAGACCGCGGAAGAAAGCTGTAAACAAAGCACAACAGAAGCGAAGCGCGACAAACCAGCAGCTAGCGGCCGGAAATTGCTAATTGTGACCTTGGATAGTCGAACAAAACAAGAAACTGCAGACATGCAATCAAACAGTATCAATAGTGTCAGCAGTCAAAATGAGTAGCGAGATAGGTCGAATATGTGATAAATCAAGAGTGTCTCTACACCGTGTTGTTGACGCTGTTTTGGTTTTCAAATGTACAAGCCACATGCACGTCTTACTACGCATTTTGCTATTTTTGTTTCTGTTGTCTGCTGGAACCCTTCCTACAAAAGAGCACTGTCCCCCCACGCTGTACAAAGTAAGTTTACGAGTGTAACGGGTATACAATTCCAGGACGTCTGGCTTGCCCGTTACACTTAGAGGTTTGTAGTGGACAAGTGGGTATGCGCTAGACCCTCGTCCACTAACAATT
>LUCH01006108.1:0-22377 GCA_013368495.1 Paragonimus heterotremus | reverse complement strand
ATCAGGCCTCCTGTTGCAGGTGTACATAGAATCATGCGTACAGAACAGACAGGCAGGAAAACACGGTTGCAGCCGGGTTACTTAGAGGAGCAACACGATCGCCGGTCACCACAGGTTGGTGCCGGGAGTATATAGTGTGATGGGTGTGCGAATTGGTTTCACCGTCGATGTAGTAAGCTCTCGAGGTTGGCTTATGAACTGTGTGGTTCATAAGAAGTTATTAAGTGTTTGTGGGTCAGGTAGAAGTAAACCCCACAATTTTACTTCTGTTATGAGCACTGGAGTGAACCAGGATTAGATCTCAAGAAAGTGACACATCGTCGGTTGTGTTGAGCGGGATATATGGTAGCACACGCGGGGTGAAGGAAAATAAACCGAATGAAGCACGTACCAATAGGGGACTTTTCAACACAGTGAGAAGTTTCGATGGATACCGAAGTAAAAAGAGAAAGTAAGCGGCTACAAAGCATAACCACTCGCCAGTTTTGGTCACCGAGTTAAAAGATGAAACTGCTCTCAGGGTTCAAGTTGAACTAAAAGTCTTGTACACCAATTCTAGTAGTCTTGAGAGTAAATGGAGTGAGCTCGCTGGGGAACTGGTAGAGGAGGATGTCGTTACGTTTGCTGAAACTTGGTTACCAGGGGATATGCCCGTTGATAACACTTGCCATCAGAAATATTTGATCCACAGAGTAGATAGACAAAATGGTAGAATGGGTGAAGATGTGCGTTTGTTAATAGAGCAGCATTATGGCCACCGCCAAGAAGAGGATTTGGCTGTGAGAAATATTCAGGAGGTTGCACAACTCCTCAGCGTTATTAGAAAGCAAGTAGGCAGGTCAAAGCAACTTATAGTAGGAGATTTCAGTGCCTCCAAAGTGGATTGGAGACAGATGTACGCTGCTAGTGGTAGGCTTCGTGGGGTACTGTTAGACCTTCTAAACCAGAAGATGCTACTTCAACACGTCACTGTGGTCACTAGGTGGAGGGGTGGCCAAATTGCTACAGTGTTAGGCCTCGTTATAACAAAAAACCCCTAATGACGTTTTGGACTTGAGAATTGGAACACTTTCGGGCGAGAGTGATCATGGGGTCATACGTCTGCAGTTTAACTGTGTCTACGGTAGACCTCTGTCAAATGTCGTAAATCCTTTAGAAGCATGAATATACAACTAAGGTCGCGTGCGAAACAGTTGAGTAGGGTGGACTGTCATAGTACCAACGATGTCAACAAAGCCTGAACCGTAATTAACGAGAGTCTTATGTAAATAACTAATACGCATGCATCACTAAGACGTAGTCGGCATGATGGCAAGCCTCTGTAATGGAAAAGTAGGGTCGAAGAGGTGCAAAAAGTAGGCCGGGGTGTATACAAACGGTTTGGGGATAAATCAGGCTTGTCAGTGTAAGGCGGCTAGGAAGAGATATTCTGAAGTAAAAAAAATGAATGCAGGACAAAGTTCGAAATGAATCTATTAGATAACCATCATAAGAACCCCAACGATTTCTTTAGCTATGTACAAACCAAAGGGGCCACTAGGAGAGGACTGGACAGCATTGCTGATACTGAAGGCAATGCTATCGAATCACCGCTACAAAAAGCGGAGGTTTTCCGCGTTTTTTTTCTGAGGCGGTATATACTCTGGACTCTGCAACTGCCACAGTCGGACTCAGCACGGGGACTGCAAGAGGGCCAGTGAAGGAGGAAGGCAATATATGAAGGGAAGAGGTTAGGGGTAGATTGGATAGATTAGATGTGGATAATACGATGGGGCCGAACGGTATCAGTTCAAGGATATTAGGACCTCTCATTGATGTTTTGCAAGAGCCTCTCACTCTGTTGTTCAGTCTTACCCTACTGAAGGTCGTCATCACAGATGACTGCAGAAGGGCAAGGGTTGTATCCATCCTAATGGGGGTGGGGTAAGAAACACGAGGTGGGAAACTACTGACCAGTAAATCATACGTCAGTTGTCCTGAAGCCGCTGGATAGAATTATTACAGACAGGATTGCGAGGCACCTTGTTGAAAATAAGCTTCTCTCCATAGATTAACACGAGCTCGTGAGGCATAGGTCTTGTCTCACCAACCTGATGTGCTTCTTCGATGAGATCACGGAGAGGTTGGGTAGAGAGAAGGAAGTTGAGGTTTGCTACTTGGACTTCAGGAAGATATTCAATTCAGTGAACCACCCATTACTAATCCTCACACTAGAGACTTTCGATAACAGAGAAAAGTCCACCGAAAGTGCGGAATTCAGTGGGGGTACCACAAGGATCAATGCTTGGATCACTACTGTTTTAAGTGTTCATTAATAATGTCACCAAAAACCTGAAGTGTCTCTGCTACATATTTCTTGATGATGTGAAGATTGTAGAGAATCCTGAAAGTACGCGCATGCAGGAGAACCTGAATACTGCTTAGAGGTGGTCAAGTAAATGGCAGCTACTCTTGAATGTAGACAAGTGTAATTAGCTGTCTGCTGGGGAACAGTCAGGGTCAACCAGGTTTTTGTTAATGAGGGTGAGGACAGCGAGCTGATGAGAGTAGATACAGCCAAGGACTTAGGAGTGCTCACAGAGGAGAACTTCAAAGTTTCCAAGCTGTGTTTAGAGGCGACGTAGGAAACAAACCGAGCGCTATACATGTTGAGAAAACGTTCGTGTCAAGGAGACCGGAGGTGTCGTTGCCCCTTTATGAAGCG
Organism: Paragonimus heterotremus; assembly: GCA_013368495.1. NCBI lineage: Eukaryota > Metazoa > Platyhelminthes > Trematoda > Plagiorchiida > Troglotrematidae > Paragonimus > Paragonimus heterotremus. The sequence continues at coordinate 19,673 of LUCH01006108.1, read as the reverse complement.
TATGTGAGGCCACATTTGAAATAATGTGTACAGGCCTGGAGCCTGTATGTGGTAAAATACACGAAGGTATCCAAGAAAGTTCAGAGGTGTTTTACAAGACTGCTGGAAGAAATGCGAAGTAAGTCGCTGGAAGACAGATCGATAAAGTTGATCTGCTTTCTCTTGCGCGAAACAGAGCTAGAGGGGACCTGATAATAGTCACCAAGGTTCTTAACGGAATAGCCGGAGTTGAGGCGGACTCGCAGTTCGGTCGGCATAGGAATTCGCACCTCCGAATCCACAGTCTCAAGCTAGAGAAGGGAGTTACTACGTCCATTAAGACTAACTTCATTGTATGTCGAGTTACCAACCGTTGGAACATGCTTCCACAGTGTGTAGTATCCTCTGGGTATGTGACAGAGTTCAAAAGAAGCCTGATGAGTGTTCGCCATCTTTCTTCCCGGACCTGATGTGGGAGTTTCGTTTGAGAGAGTTCCCGTAGTACCTTCCTTCTCATAGATTTAAGTTAATCAACTTTCCATTCTTATTTGTCATTACCTTCTATCGTGTTCGTTGTTTTCAATTAATTTATTTACAATGTTAGTCTTAGTATCTTAAAGTATAGGTATCAGGAATCAAACCCATATCAGTCATACACTCACCTCTTGTTTCACGTATTTCCAGTGGAAGGATAAACTTGTGTGTCGGTGGTGGTTGTGAATTTACTGTGTTCGCATGGTACTGATAGTTTGAACTCCTCAACTTCTATCTGGCAGGCTCCAAAATTGTTCATGGAAGTGAAGAATTTCTAGATGCTCCCTGGTGTAAAAAACTGGAAAATTCCTGGCCTAAGCCGCTACGTCCTGGAAACTGAATCGAACTGAACATGACAATTCTAACACTAATATATAAAATTCCGTTAGGCGTGGTCGAAAGTCTAGTTCGCCTTGGACAAAGTTTAAGCAATCTCCGTTTAATTTATAAGCGTCATCTAGTTGGATCTGTCAAAAAGGCAGATCCATAAAACCATCTTATCGCAAGAAATAGACAGCCGTTTAACAGACAAAGAATCTGAGTCACCTAATTCTTCAAAGTTTAAGTGGTGCGATAAATAATTAACGGACCGAGTCACCTTAGTTCTTTGATATTAAATTATATACTTCCAACCGGAAAGTGCAACATTTCATCTTCGAATCGCGACTATGGAGAACTAAGCTAATTATTTCGAAGAAATGTACCTCAAAGCTTCAAGAGCGGTAATAATCGGTAACTTTGATCCGAAACGATACTCGTGTAATCCAAAGTCAACCCAGAGTATAGCTATTGCATCTCACTGGATCTGTGCACAACCAGATAATGTACGACTCAAGTAATGGGTTATACAACTAGCGAGACGTGCACTTCGTTCCAAAACAACGCCAATATCAGTTGTCAAGGCATGAATGATAAAAACCTCAAGGTTTTGTCAAAAATAATTGTGGAACCGCATTGGACCTCAGAAAACCTTTACGTAAATGTTGTGCATGCCATTTTTCCGTAGGAAATCATTCAGGGACAGAATGACGAACAATCCATTACCGTCATTTAACTAACGAAGACAGGTGAAACTGATTCGACAGCTTACAGTTAGCTATAGGTTAGGAGTAAGAAAAATAACCGGAAACTTGCATAAGCAATGCAATCTTTCTATAATGATTCCTGTGGTGTAGAAATAGAGTAAGTGACTTATCACAAGTTCAGAGCTAGTTTCGACGCATTGGTAATAACACATTGAATTCAAATGTCTATCCCCAAAGCGCAACTGTGAAGATTATTAACAGTGATATGATAAAACAACAGTAATGAGAAATAGACTTAGTGGCTACCACTACACATCCATTATGCTGACGTCTGTTGTGAGCGTGAATCAGCACATCACCTTGACAAACTCGGACACTAACAGGTTCTGAGGTAACAGTCGATAACCGTTTAAAAAACTGCAGTACACGTTAGTCACCAACAGCCAGAAGTTGTCGAAAGATTGCAAATGATAGAGGTTGTAAGTTCATGGGGAATAACATCAAAAAGAATTGGCAAATAAGGCCTAAATTAGAAAAGTTTGAACTCAGTAAACGACCGGCATTGTCCACAGGTTCTACATTAGAGAAACTGGGTCGCACCAGACTTTTGTTCAGTTATAAAACGATCATCACGTATCCTCACGACCGTTCCATCGCTTTCCCGAGGAGTGACAACTGGAGTTATTGAGATTGAAGAATCAAAAAGAGTAAACACGTTTTGCCCAAGGGAACTTGTGACTGGGTCACGGAACCCATAAAAAAGACCGCATCGTTTCAAACCTGTCTGCTGAGCAGAAGTAATGGAAAACAATCGCTGGTGTGCTAAGAGAAAACGACTACACCGACCGCTTTACAACCCAAAACATGATTGACAATAAGTCACAAGATCAGTTCACAACCGTGGAAAAGAAAAACATCTTCAGCCGTCTAAAGTTCAAAAGTTATGTGACAAAAGACTGAACCGTCGAGAGTATCAGACGCACCTTCCTGGTGGCAACATAACAGAGCTGATACAGTTTTGCCCCTGATTACTTCGAATCCGAAAAATAAACTGTACCCAGCTCCCTGTTGTTGTAGGGCGGAACAAGTAGGTCGGATGACTAGCTGTTTGTCCAAACGAATCAAAAGAAATCATCCTGTCTGGCTCGTGGCCAGTTTGACCAAAACTATCAACGGCTCAGCAGTTGCACATCTTGCCAATACGGACCATCTCATGGACCCAAAACAGTACCTTCACACAGTTTGCAAAATTCTGGTCAACCATCCAAGCTAGTCCGACGACAAATGTTAGCAACCGTGGAACCGATTACTATTCTAATACGCAATCCGGTCCTGTGTTCTCGAAACTTCGTACAAACCCTGCAGTTGCTGTGGTCAAAGGTCACATCACTAACGTCAATCGTGACTTTTGTGATCTAACTGTGAGCGGATCTCTAAACCACTCATCACAAACGCCACTGACTCGTCGTTTGAGTGTCCTAATTCGTTCGTTTAGAATTTTGTGCTCTGTTATACGGATCAATGGGAGTTTTAATATTGTTCGTCACCGTTGTCTTCTATAATTGTAGAACAAAATTTCGCATACTTTGACCGCATCCCCGCTGCAATATATGGAATTCAGCTAGTTCAGTCACTCGAAAGGTAACTGGTTCGAGGTGCTTCAATAAGAGTTTCGATAACGACAAAGCAGAGAATGACAAAAAACTAGGCTCCTTAAAACCGGGAGTGCAATTCTGTCGATAGCAGCAACACAAAAATACTGACCGTCGACTTTCCTTGAGACCTCCGGGCGAGGTAAACAAACCTAGAACCTTTCTAAATGGCCTTAGATATCACAGGTGAATGAATTAACAATCAATGGTTCTAAGTTACAAATATCTAAGACAGCGAACCGAAGCGCCATAATATGATAGTTGCATACGAAAACTGGCTGGGTACTAAGTCCAGTTGAACTAAATACTACACCGTCGCGCATTATGAGCCATTTACATAATACGTACAAGATGAAGGCATGCACCTATAAACACGCTTCTAATAATAACGTCCAATTTATCTGCAATCACCATAGTCAAAACTAGCAGAACAGCTTCAGAGGCCTTGAAGTGGTTCAATAAGAGATCTTTCGTAAGAGATCGAACGCCAGGATAGTAGTGATAACGTCAGACCACTTGAGACAAAGAGACCCCAATTAGCCTAGTTCATGACTGATATTCTTATCAGCAGACGTAACTGATGTACCTCAAGACAGCCCGATATCAACAGGATGTCGTCACATCCACATATCGATAACTTGCCTTCGGGACGCTGAATGCACTGGTTGCCATTCTTGGGGGATCAGGTTCTCAAGCACCTCCTTTAGTAAAAGTAGCTAAGCAAAATGTTTTCAGAGATGGAAACGAAAACAATAATCCCATAAAGCAGGCGAGTGTGCAAATGTTTCCGAAATTTCAAAACCATTACCGTCTATTTGGACATCTAGGTTTATCCGCTTTTCGACCTCCATTGATTTTAAAATTAATCTATTTTCGCGTTCTATTATCACGTATACACGTAGGCTCTAAGAAGTACGATTAGAGAAAATCATCCGCGTAACCCACTTGACATATTGCTTTGGTGAACTTTCAAACGTACTACCATTCACCTTCAACACCCGTTTAAATGCTTGCTGAGAAGTGTGAACCTCAGCCCTCCAATAAATGTAGCATATTGGAATTGTCGTACCAAAGCGGAATCATAAAGTTTCAACTAGTACGACATGAACCAGACTGGATCAGATGCAGTAGACACCACTTAGATGAAAGTGCAAAGTTCCAGTGACTCCCGCGTATGTGGATAACTGCTCGGAGGTACTTTTAGATGGGCTGTTGTTATGTAGAAAGTAATTTTTCCTGAAATGAAAAATCATATTTTGCACTTATTGTATTCGCTCGCAAACTGCTGTTGCATTTGTCTTCTCGAAGATTCGTGTTGCATACACATTCGAACCTCTGATTTGCTCACAATCCTGAATGAAGTTTTAACCTTCCTAACGTAGTTTGTGTAACGGTACCGGTTAATTTCATAGGATGCCAATTTCTGCTTTGCGTACGGTGCTCACTGGCGAACATATATGCGAATGGTGATGACAGATCTGCAAACTGATTGCAATACTCGACAGTGAATTGAACTTAGAAGGAAAAAGCTGCATCAGCGGTAATGGAAGAATGGACACTTGCTTAAGAGAAAATACAGTCAGGTGAATCAAATCAGCACATACCAATAACACTGAATAAAATCGAGAGTGATTGCAACTCGTTCTCTTCAGTATTTTCCAATGTAAATATATTACGCAGATACATTACGTGACACGCTGGGTGGTCTATTGCCTCGGTGATCGCGACCAGTCATTGGGTAATTCTTACGCGTTGTGACCTGGATGGCACTAACGTTTGTCAAACTACTACAGGTCCTAGTCAACGATAATCAGCGCACCTTATCACCTACTTATCAGTTACCAAGTTTGTGGACCACACAACCTTGATAGTACACTGCCCAATCTTGATTATGACTGATACCGAGAGCCGGTATTTCATCAAGCAGCCACTTGAGAGATAATTCACTACTTTCATTTCATGACTAAATTGAATGCGGAGATAATTAAAGCTGATTCCATCCGACCTCACTCAGTTACTTCTGTTGTGACCGCAAAAGACGCTAAACCTGGGGAGTTTCTATTGCATGTCATCCATTGAATGTGGACACAGAAAAAAGGACGCAAACACTATTTTGCATGGCTGCCGTGTATTCATACCTTTGGTAGAAGCTGCGCGATATTCGTCTTGACAACACGTCACACAATGCATGTACACGTTCCCAATAGTACCTCATCTTCCTGGCGTTTAGAGCTGCCCATTTAGTTTCCGCGCGTACGAATCGTGCCAAAAATGAAGGTGCACGATACAGAACACTTCTACATCGTAGAAAAATAGTTCAAACAAAGGGTTCAACGCAAGTAACACATTGTAAACACTGCATGTGATACTTCTCTTTAAGGCAAATAGTACAGTATAATATAAACAAAAAAGGAAAGGAACTGGTATGATGAAGCATAAAGCAGACTTCGCGAGCAAGCTAGATCACAGAGACTGGTTGCAACAAAATTCGAAGTGTATTCGGGGATCCGAATTTCGGATTTGTCTGAATGTGGACTTTGTTCATGCTGCTTGATGTCGAAGATAAATTTCTCAAAAACAAATATTTTCACGTTAGCTGAATCCAGATATCAGTCGAATGCCCATCCCAGCAGAATTGTAGGATCAACGTGGACGGAAGTAATTCGGATGACAAAAAAAATAATATTGTGGGCCCACTATACAGTCTAATTCCGATGATTTTTACCGGAAGCGTATTCAGGAATCGGAATACCAATAAACAACATTATAACCTTGTCATGGCATCCGCAAGTATCCACCTCGTCTGTCGAGTCAGAAACTGAACATATTGCTTCAGTGCTCGTGTCTTAACAAAAAATGTTCTGAAGCGAGGTTATGATGTCATTCAGCAGATGGTTCCACCACTTCTCCTTATACAATGTACATCGGCGAGTCTCGTATTGCTTCTTCCACGATTATTTCCAACGTGTTCTTCGGGTTATATCCAGTTAAGGTAACATCGGTTATCATAATTCCCCCATTCGGCTGTATGCTCTCCAAACATTGAGCACCATATTAGGTATGACAAGCAGGATGATTCTTAAGTGGGATAATCAGTCGATATCATTACAAGACATTCAAAAGTCAGCTTCAGATCAGCAAACAATAGTGTGGTGAAAAGTACGCTTGATGCGGAACTGTCGGCCTAAACAGTGATACACCAGCGGCTAACACTGACACTTAACCGTCTTACAACTAGCAAAAGAGCACAACATAATTCCGATAAAATCAAGGATTCAGTTTATTTCCCGAAAATCTAAAAATCAAAACCAAGATGTCTACATAGTGCGAACAAACAACTGGACTACATGTGAGAGTAAGACTCCACTCGCAGCACATTTCCCGGTTTTTAATACCCTGCTTCAGCAATTGACCCCAAAGATAACTCTGTCAAACAGCAAGACTTACGTCAATGAACTTGATTCGCTCCCAGATATCCTAAGCGAAGACCAAGGAGTCACAAGGGCTCTAGCTCGGAAGACGAACACGACTTACAGATCATGGTTGCTTTCTTTTTTTGCCGAATCCCCAATTGAACACGTCGCACTTTACTCCAATAAGCTGACGTATGTTTCTGTCTAAGTAAAATATCAGTACGCTATAAAAATGAAGTCAGAAACCGGGCGAAATTCGAACTTCCACTCTCACTTTGCAAGTTACGAAAGACTGTCACGGCTGTGCACAATGGCCGTGAGCGTGACCAGAGGGTACTGTGGCTCAGGACACGGCTTATTGCAAAAGCGATGCTAAATAACTTGGAAGAGCAAAATTACCAGAAAAGAAAAAAGGAAATTATGCAGAACTAGACAAGTTACGAATGCAAGCACACCAGTGACTATAGCAAGCTGACGTCTCTGATAGCGTTTATAACCAGCAATTTGAGTGATCACGAGGATATCTACCCACGCTATTCAACGGATTAATCAAGATTTTCACAGGACTACACAACTACACGGCATCAACCAGCAGATAAACAAACGACAGGGTACGCAATAGAAGGACAATACACGACGTCACGATTGTGGGAGTACGTGCATTTGCAAGTACTGTCTGCACCGACAACCTGTACCAAAACATCAACTGAGCTTGACCGTTGCGAAGATGTAAACCAATTTTTGGTTGCATTCCATTTAAAAGCAATTTGAGAATTGTCAAGCAGCAGGAGAGAGTTAACCAACAACTGACAGCACTATGTTATATAAAAAAAGAACATGAATATACAAATTCATCGGAAAACGCGACCTGATGAAGGAGATTATCCATCGTAATCAGTTAGGATGAGACAAACCGTTCGGAATAACAAGTAATCTTTTGTACAAGACCAATCCTGAGTAGAACTCAGGCAATCAAGCAGTGAGATAAACATATCCAGTTTGGATGCCGTGGTAAAAACGTCGGCAGATTGAACGAATTTGAATATGTACAGCAAGGCAAAGAATACGGTGACGATCGAATGGGAACGTGAGAGATTGCACAGATGCGACTGAATATCGGAAAAATCGTTCCACGGAGATAAAAACAAGTGTAAGAAATGAATTACGATCTCGATCACCTACGCATCCATTTGGAGTATAGTTTGAAGTGTTTCCAGGGTAATACCCTCGCCGCCATGTTCAACCTGGAAAAGAACGAAGTGAGTTGCATACGTTCTCAATAATAATAAAAACAATTCGCATTTACATGAACACAAGCACCACACCCCGTCAGAAAAATTAGAGCATCCGCTTTCGATAACCTGGCTGTAACATGTAATACAATTCAGTCATAGGAAATAAGCTTAACGTAAAACGACACGTGGTCTGTTGTCATAATTACATAACTGCACCTTGACTTAAAACTGGATCAATGGATTTAGACAAATTTCTAACGAAAAGTCCAACTGCATACACTCTGCTCATCTCCGTACAAACAAACTGGCAACAAAGCAAAACTAAATTGTAACGGCAGATCGAATATCAGTAGGAATACATTTCTGGACGAATGAAAGACAGGTTGGTTTCTAGAGCTCAGTCTCACAGCGCATGCAGAAACTGCACACATGTGAACAAGATAAATGGATAGAGCCAAGTAGAATCGCCCAGATGAGTTTAACTTGATACGGAAAATGGCACTGATATCGTTCCCAAGTCATCGGCACTTGAGTGACCTTTGTCAAATACCATCCATTCTTCGACTAACCGATTTATACAAGAAATCGTGGGACTTGTCACCCTTTCGTCTGAGTGGACACTACAGTTCAAGTAAGTTGAACGGTTCGACAAAAATATAAACAGTACGATCAAAAAATGGGTGCAATGCTTTACTGCACAACGATGTGAACCGTGCAGGGCTTGACGGACCTTGAAGAACACTCGAAACGCTTCCTCCGGTTCCATTCGATGGGCAGCAGATGTGTTTGAGATGGGCTTAATTACACCATTACCAAGTCATTTCGGGAGGTCCTAAAAATACAATCCAAAAGTCACCTCGTAGTTTTCCCAACGTAAACGGCCTGACAACAACACGGCTAATTGCCATGCTGCTAACTTCACCTTTATATGATAAGCAGATAAAAGTGGGCTTTGTCGAACACAATCGGAGTTGCCTACCCTGCGACAAAACCTAACATGTCATTCGACACCTGTCTACTACCGGTACCGCACCTTAAGAATAGTTTACACAAGGTCTATTCATTTATGTATCCAATTTCTCATAAGATCTATCAAGCCCACTCCAGATCAGTCAGAAATCGACTGTTATCAACAACTGAGGCCACCGCCACCAGACTCAATGGACCATGTTTATGTGCATACAAGCGGTTCCTATAGACCCTCCACCTTCTCTTGACCAGCATTTATCTCAAAACCACTCTAAACTCCGCTGAGCATGAACCCATTGACACTGTTATCTGTGGCTGGCCCATGTGTTATTACTCACATACAAAAATACCATCACCCGACTGTAATATGCCCACCCTGTGAATCGGCTCTTTCAGTTGACGAGAAAGCAACTCATGCAAGGATTACAACCGTCTAGCACTGTGAAAAGATCCGTACTACTACTAAGCCGTTCAAATGAATCATTACACGCGTAAACGTCCTCGTAACATGACCATTTACATTAGCGGGATAGAATGAAAAGGTTGACATAAATCACAACTGAGCGTGTAGCGTGACGATGTCACTTACCATAAACCATTTAATTGCTTCAGTCCGGACAGAAATGACCGGAACAAAAAGCGTAGCTCCGATAACTAATTAACACGAGTACCACGTTTGCAAAATGACCTCACGAATGTTTCAAAAAACAAAGCCCCCTTGCGGACAGTACAGTTACTAGAAAAGAAGAATTACAACTTACATTAAAGCGATCGCCGTTCGGTTTTGTGACCAGGCAAACACCGGGGGATACCTCAGTTACAGAAACACCCGGGAACAAGGTGTTCAAGTCTATCACCTCACCGCTTTCAGCCATTTTTTGTAACAACTGTTCCCGTTGAGCTGTTTCATCGTTCGCATATAGTTGTTCTTGTCTAGACTTCAGTTTTGCCTTTGATCTCCCAGAACCAGTTATAGTTGCGTTAGTGGGCTTGTTGACTTGAGATCCTTCTGCTGTGTTTTGGAAATCAGTTGCTGATTCCGCGGGCTGTTCGTCTTCATAAGCCCCGTAGTCCGGGAGGCTTTCCGTTGTTAAATTGGTTTCTCCTTGTGCCTGTGCAACAGTGTTATCGGCCAGACTGACTAGATGGCCAGTGGGCTTATGAAACAGACGGCCGGTTGCAGCTTCCATAACCAAATCGCTGGTCTCACCAGCCTCCGTGAGAACGACCAGAAATGCACCACTTGTCAGCCATTCCTCAGGAACCGGACCGCCTATCCCACCTTCAGGTATGAGTAGCTGAAACGAAGAAAGTAAAAATCAATATATACGACCGTTATAAATGTATGAATACGAAGAGGCTCTGAGTAAAACGTCTTACCAATTCATCGCCCAGCGCCAACACATTTTGAGACTGAGCGTCCGCTGCAGTACTGGATTCAACTGCGAGTGTAGATGCCACCTGAGTATCATCACGAAGAGTAGCTTCAACTTCATCATCATCGGCAGTTTCAACTGTAACCAAATTACCACCGTCTGAAACAGATGTGCTAGTACCATTCGGTTGTGCTGGGGTTGCAGAAGCGAGGGCACGCTGTGTTGCAAGAACTGAACGGAAACGGCGGGGGAGATACTCTTCACGAAGTGGCAGCTTGACTACGTAATTCCCACAAGCAAGACCAAGAGCACTCGACTGTTCTTGCGTGCCCACCTAATGGACGAGAAACAAGAAAAATGTAATTAAAAACAACCAGATAGTATAGGGTTAACAGCGTCGATCACTACACCTATGTAGGATGGCGGGGATAGGTTCCAGTTGGGTATGAACAGCCACAACGCATCAGAACAACATGTAATGCATCCACTGAGACTTGGATGAAAGAGTGACAGCTAAATTTCTGCAGATATAACCGGGCACATACTTTCCTCAAAATAGAACTTATGCACTCTACTGCAATCATGACATCCTGTTATAAATCGTATCCAACCAACTGGAGGGATGAACAAAATAAATTACTTATCCCAGTCAAATCAACTAACGAGATGCACAAGGCGGATGTACAGTAAACAACAGTTTAATCTGTAGTAAGAGGGACATCTGCTACAATTATGCGTCGACGGCATTAAGCCTCAAAGATTCGAACAGAGAACAACAATGGTTGGAAAGCGCGAATGGGAAAAGAACTACAGTCGGACTTAATGAAACACAACGACGCCAAACGTTAACGGACAATGAAAGTGCCTGCAAGCGAAATGCCACACAAATAACCATAGATGTCTACAGCAGAATAAAAGATCCGATCAACCAGCATCGTAGTTAACAAACACTGACTACGCATGTAGATCCAACAGGTGATGCGTCTCAACTCAACGACCGTAGCTTACAACATGTCCGTCTACCTTCGATTGACGGCTTACGTATACTAAGTGAACACCATCCGTACCTCATCATAGCAACAACGATATATTGTGAATAGCACTCACAACTGGCTCCATTTAATTGGTGATTTCTGTAATATGAAGTTACCTTAATATGTTCAAAAGGATATCGCTTGAATCTGTACATGGTATCTGTCATATCACAATTAGAGACAGCAACAAAACAGCGGTTTTCATTAACGCATAACTGTCACAAAACCATGAGAGAAAAAGATGGAGAAAGGACCCAACGATTAAAAACATCTACGTATATACTCAAACATTCAACATCAAGGTGTATACACTTTGCAAACAATCGAAATGTGAGTGACAATAAGAAGCCACCAACAATACAGTTTCCTCCAGGCGGTCAATGCCCCGCGTCACTACGTGCACTCGCTTCACAAAGAACTCGGTCAAACAATGACAATATTCACGCCACTGAGTCCGATTAGCCGCCATCTCACCTAACGTGTCTAGTCACCTACTCTGTGGGTCGCGAGGTCTCCAGGCCTGGGAGACAAACCCGACCTATCTTGGCAAACGACTTTATCTCCCGACTCCAGGTTATAATGTCTACCTTGCACTTTAAGCCAGTCGGCGGAAGCAACGGCAAAGAGTGCTCGGTATGACAAACGACTAGCCGACGTCCTTAGTACATGACAGCCATCGAAGTTTGTATAATTTTATGGAACGAACAAAAGAATTCGTTTACCAGTCACTACCGTATACCCCACTCCTAACCTCTTGGTTGCCTACAGATTGGTGCCATTCGATGCGAGCGATCGAACGCAAACAGCGGTGGTCAAGTACCTGAAGACGGTTTACGTCCTCTACCCTGAGCGGCCATGTTTCGCTGCCGTGAAGTAATTCAGCCTTCCCTGTCGCCTTATACACGCGATCCTCAAACCACAAAAAGATGCCTCTCTGTCTCCGAAAGTGTCCTACATTAGTGAACATTATTCTACTCTTAGAGACACGCACTTCTATTTCATTCCCTACACCTCCACCGACGGCGCTGATGCAGATTCCCAAGTACACAAATCAGTCAACAACCTCCGTGACTTCACTATCTAACGCTAGCTTTACGTAATCGCAACAATCTTACAGAAGCACTCTGTACTTTGAGGCTGCAAAGCACATTCCGAAAGATTTAACAGGGTGAGAACTAGTGCCTAGCATTGCTTGTCCCGCTTGAAGATTGTCAAACAGCAACACCTTGTCGTCAGCGTAATCAAGGTCAGTTAGTCTTCCACCAGTTGGGAAGTCCACGCCGGCATCTTGTGAGTACCACAGACAGTCCCTCCTTATTTCGTCTATCGCTAAATTAAACAGAAATGGTGAATGTAGACAGCCCCGACGTACGCTGTTCCTGGTGTTGAAACTGCCAGAGAGTTCACCGTGAACCCTAACTTGGGTTGAAGTCTGGGAATGTGGCGCCGACAGTATGTTCATATACTTGGTTGAAACACCCCTGCGTTTAGGCAACTTTAAAAGTGCAGATCGATCCACCGAATCAAGTGCACCTTTATACTCGAGAAATACGGCAATCGTTGACCAGCTGCACACACGAAGCTGCTTCAACATTTGACGAGGGGTAAAAATGTGATCTATACAACCTCGCCCACAGCGAAACCGTGCCTGTTCTATCCTAATATCTGCCTCCGGAGCTGCAGTCAATCGACTGAGTATAATGAACGTAGGACCCCACAAAAGACTAGGGGCAAAATAGTTGCTGTATGGTTTTCGCAAGAGCCCCGAGCTCTCTTGTTGAATATTGGAACTGTTATAGAGTGACCACAGCACGCAGGGATGGTCTCAGTCGTCTACAAAAGTTGAAACAAACTCGTCAAGGCCTCTACTAATGTCTTCCCACCTTCTTTGGAAAATACCAGCACGAAATCATCTGGACCAACAGTACCATTACTTTTGAGAACCGGAATACAATTTCTGACCTCAATCTCAGTGGGTGGTGATAAATCTACCCACCAGGGTGCTACGTTACAAGTTTGTGGCAGCAACATAACAGAAGCAGGATGCTAGTTAAACTGATTCACCAAGTGTTCTATACATCACCTTAACCTTTCTGGACTTATTATAGATGAGTGTGCCATCTGTCTCGCTGATAGGCTCACTGACAGACGGTCGCGTGGGACCAGTAACACGGATAAGGCTGAACAGCCTGCCCGTGTTACCTAAGGCGAAAGCAGTTTCCATTCTCACAACTTTCTTCATTAACCAAACCTAATGATCAAAAATTAGGCTACGTTTCAGTTTCCTACGGATATCTCTCCTAAACTTGTTATGTGAACTATCAGAAGGAATGTTCCGTCTGACTTCCAACAACCCCAAGGAGTTCTCCAAGATCCAATGTTTGTTCGACCCACGAATCCCCGTGCCGCATACCGTAGTACTTGCTTCATGAATAACCTGAGATCTGGGTTCGACAGCTAGGGAACTATGAAAAGCTATGAAAACTAAGCCTGTTTTCTAGACTAGTTTGGTACTTATGGCTTACCGACGGCGTAACCAGCCGCTGTTGTCGGTGGAGTCATTGTCCAGAAGAAGCAAGAACAAAACGGCAACGTACCGACGCACCAGTTGAATCCAAATATGTACCCCCAATATGAACGACAATCCTGAATGGATCACTGCTGCTTATAACTACCAGCTACGTGGTCTATCTGTGACCAGGCCTGATTCGGAGAAGGAGGTCGCCAAGAATAACAACGACGCGCACGATGCCTAAAACTAGTACCAGCTAAAGGTAGCTTATGCTCAGCTCACAGCTGCAACAGTCGCCCGCCATTAATCGAGTGATGTGATGCTTTCCCAAACCTGTCACCTAAACGAGACCCAGCCTCACCAAGACGGCAGGCCTGGGCGCTCATATCTACGGCCAGAGCAACTACACCAAAACCATGTGCCCACGAAAGGAGAGCGGCCAGATCCAAGTAAAGGATGTTTTTGACATCAACGTCACTGCAGTTAGTTAGAGCAAAAGCAGATACAATGAAAAGGTTTCTGAAAGTGTTGCGTCTAGAGCTGGTCTTAGAACCTGCCAAGCGGACGGCACAGTCTACTGTTAACGGCAATCTAATCTACCAGTGCGGCTGCGGCCGTCGTGGTGAAGACTATACCTACTCTAGCCAGACCGTGCAGTCACTCGAAGTGCATAACCAGTATCGGGTAGACAGCGCGAGTGCAATTAATTCCATACGTTGACTAGCGTTCTGGATTCTAGCCCCCGAAATATAGCAGATATCGACATTCAACGAGTCTAACGTTGATGCAACAACGGCTTGTCGACCTATCTGTTTTAGAAAGAGAACGTTGAAAGCATTTACATTAATCCGCTTTCCAGGTCTAGGCAATGGACGAGGGAGGCCTGAGGCTGAATGGCAGGAGATGGGACCTACCGACATAGTGTTATTATGATCAGCTATATATATTGTACGGGAAGGGTCAGCAGTGGCATGTTTTTGCCTATCCACCCTGTTGTATGTAGCAGTCAGGGCGACCCAGTTTATAATACGAGACGGCCGATGTAGTGTGCAATTATCAATGTTTTGAGTGGAAAACCAGGAGACTGTGGTTTACCAAACTTCTACTTATTGGCCTGCTTGGCACGAATGACTGTCGACGTGGTCGCCACACAGCCCAGTTTAGCCCAACAGGTCATCGAGATGTGCAAGCCGTCACATTACATCCAGGTAGATTGTCGTTGTGACGGTGACATCGGAAAACAGAGTACGCACTACAAGTTCCAGGTGCAGATGGCTGATGTGAATTGTGCATGTCTTTAACATAGTGGCGATACTTGTAATTGATTGCTATATGGTCGACTTGCTTCCACGACTGAGAAGCACAGAGCGGTTACCATGGAATACTATGCAAAGTGTTCATAACTGTGGAAGTTTTCATCACAATCATTAAATGGCAGCGTTTACCAGCTGTAGTGGTTTCTTGGAATAGCTTTTTCAGGATACCCTTTCTAACACACTTCTTCTCAATGTGGAAGGCAGCGGGGCTGCAACCACAAAGACGGTCTTCCAGTATTCCCATGAGATTTGGTCTCAATACGTGAGCACCAACACGTAACAAGCAATGCGACGCATGATCCTATGATTGTAACCGCTTTTCTTCTCTTTTGGCAGGTGTGACAAGGCTGTAACTGAAAGGATCGAAACACAACGAACACTACTCTTATACCATGTAACCAAGTCGTCACTTATCTTCGAATATTTTAACCGTAAACGGCAGCATTGTGTGAATAGTAGACGCTTTGTTGGAACACGGAAGATGTGACTCCGTCAGCATAAATCATGCAACACTGTTGCTTCACAATGGGAAGTCGATCAGGCTCAAATAAGCACGTCCCCAGACAGTTGGGTTGTTCCCATAATCCGTCGGCTTGAGGCAGGCAAACCAGCGAAGACAAGAGCGATCAAAAACCGAGAATAATCTTCGAGCTAATTGATCAAATTTGCGAGCAGTACATCGTGAGACGCACTATTCTCCTACGTGGAGGTCAGGTAGGAAAAGGCTAAAAATGAGTCCGATATCATTCAAAGTATACTGGTGTTCAGTGACTATCAGTGTCCACATGGAGTTCGCACACAGACCATATTAAAAACCACAAACATCTAAGATCTTGATTACAAAAGTCCGAAAAATCTACTACAATATCGTTCCAAGTAACACCGCAAGTTATCATACATCAAAGACTTTGACATAGATCCACCATTGCAATTAAATGAAGGCACTGAGGTACAAATCAAAATGAACAGTATTCACAAAACGTCGTATAAAACTGGAGAACGAAGAGTGCTAGAACAAAGTCGATTGTTAACTGCCCAGTGTTGGGTACAGATCACCAAATAGACTTCGTCTTTCATAGACAAAGTTAACAGCCGTTTCCATCTGTATTCTTCAGCGGTGTACATTTGACTCTGGTACAGAGGAGTAAGTTTATCAAGCGTTTTAACATCTAATGCAACGGCCGGAAGTTCGGGAGCATTACAACTAATTTCTTCCTATCTTCTACAACATTTCTTGGTACTCTTTTTCATGGTCATTTGTTTATCTCTGTTTTCAATGGTACTTGCTTCTAATGCCGGATGCACGTGTGAGCTTAGCGCCGGTGATGGGTAATGCAGTGACAACCCAGTTGCACCAAGTACTGTCTGGCATACAAACCGTCATTCAATTAAGCTGTTTTCACTTAAGCTTTCTACATCAAGCAATACGTTGATGGTAAAGCCAACAGTTCAACAGCTATTCCTTCATACGAAAGCAACAGTCACCATAATCTAGTGTACTACTCTTCTCCACCCATATGTTGATGGAGTAGTTGGATACTCCTGTGGTCAGAAAGTTTGAGTTTGGCTAGAAAACCGTCTTGTTAGAATATCATAGATCAACCCCTCACCCGACCTGCTCGGGAAAGGATCATTAAAGGAGTAGTAAACAATGCTTTTAAATAGCCTCAATCGATACCATGATCTTCCACTATAACCAGTATAGTCTCTGGATCAGGTAGAACTTCATAGGAACCTTGCACTTTTGGTAGCTTTAGTTGTGAAGCTGCCATTTTCGTTCTGAAGGTAATATCTCTCCTGTCTGTATTTCTAGGGTTATTTTCATTTTTGGTGCTGATGACACAGACAACCGATTGACAATCAAAACCGAAAGTAGGCGGTCAACTGTTCCCGAAGACAGGTAGATGAAAAGTAAACAAAGTAGCTGTATGGCATCTTTTCACAGTTTACAAAACGAACAGACCATTCCCAGTCCAACAAAAAAAACTCAGTTCCTTTCAAACTACCCAACCTCATGCGAAAGCTGATACAAAAAGAACTAATCGGAAATCACTACACTGACCTTCACGATAATTTTGCCGTCATCAACCTCCTCCTCATCATCTTCGTCGCCCTCGGTTTCACCTACAGCCATTGTCTGCTCCACTCCGTTAACTTGAGGAACTGCTGCATCCGATACTACGTTTTCGGCACAACCAGACTGGACAGACTCTCTAGTGCAATTTTCCGATATGACACTGGCCGCGTTTTCCTTCGTGTTGGCCGGTTTGTCATTTGTTGTACACGTGATTTCAGCTAAATTAAACAATAGATGCAACTTTCAGGATTGGTATCGTTAACATTAAACCTAATTGGCGAGGAAAACATGTGGAAATATAGGATTTACGAAGAAAAGTTAATATCTGACATTATTATAATGAGTGACCATTAACAGAGAGGCACGAGAGACGTTCGCACTGCTGCCAGTAAGGGGTTTTACATGAATGGAACGAAGCTTTTATTTTCCTGAGGTCATTACATATTGCGAAATAATAACCACTCTTAGACTGCAACTATCCAGTTTTACATTCACTAACAGCAGCTGACGGACCACTACAAGTCACGTGGAAAGTATTATTATTATTATTATTATTATTATTATATACATTATATGTATTATATATATTTTATTATTATTGTTATATTTATGCGGGGAACATGGCGCTCAGAGGTCTCTTCACCAAATCTTCATTTCTGTTCGGATGCATGAGAATCAATGTGTAAACACAGCAAAAATTAGTTCGATCTGGTAACCAAGTAAGATTCCTAAGGAACACTTCCAAACGATGTCTTTAAAGTTTAACCGATTTTACAACTCATTGAAAAAAACGAGTTGTTTAAATTAAGTGTCGGAAAACGTCCAGGTCTTGACAACCAGTATTCTAAGCAAGACAAATTATAAACTAAGTTTATCGTCAGGACCTTGAGGAATAAGTCAGCTTTGATCAACGATGAACTGCGTTTAACTACACTTAAAGTCAACACCTGCCCGGAGAAAGTTACACAACAGAATCCAGCCGGATACATTCTTCTGTCAGTTTCCAATCGTACATGTGACAATCGTTAGGAGAAAAGAACCCGATCAGAGAGCCAATGTGAACACTCGACATTAGAGACGATACCATACGTTTTGTGGATTCAGTTGATAGGACACGCTGTAGAGCTCAGTGGCATATTCTTTGGTAAGCCCCGTTTAGTCCCTTTAGTCAGGAGCGTAAAAAAAACAGCAGAATTCATAAAACATGCGGATGACAACAATAACAAAAACAGTCAACCACTGTGATTTATACTGATGGAAGAGTTGCTACCGTTTTCCAGGCAAGCGAACGGCATGAATCAACATTTCGTTAGTTCATTGGGCCCCAGATTTCTCCAATAAATATCACCTCGGACAGTTGGACTCCTATCTTAACGTGTAGCCAAATCCCACCTGTGCACACACCACAACACAGTTAAAAGAATGTGTTAGCAAAAAACAAATACAAAACCCATAAACGTTGTAAAAAGGGGTCTGATCAATAGTCCCACCTGTTTCCGGAGACTCCGTATCGTTATCAATAACGGAAGGAGTTGATTGAGTAACTTTACTTCTCGTCACCGGTGAACGGACTTCAAGGTGATCTCCGAGAAAAGCGCGAGCACGTTCAGCCAAATGTAAATAATCCAGCACGATGCGTGGAATCTGAGGCAACGGTGGGTTGCCGTCCTCACTACGCAACAGCAAATGATCCCAAGGACTGACTAGTTTCGCCAACCTTGGGGCCACAAATTCTATCAGATCTTCATCGGTTGCTGCAGCAACAGCCTGTGACAAGAGGTTGGGTGGAATTACAAACGTACATGAGATGACAATATCAGCTGAACGCAACCGGAAAACAATAAACAGTAGTTATTATGAACCACTCCGGTAGTCAAATAATACGTCCTCCAGTAACCTATTTTTTGATTCATGTCTGTTCAAGAGGCCAGTTACGGATTTCATCGCCAACAAAAAGGATCGCTTATGTAATTCATCCACTAAAAACCACACAACCAAAACATGTCAAAACCGCACCAACAGGAAGAATGAATGATAGGCATTATAAGGACCGACAGAAACGACGACAAGATAAGCACCTGAAGGTTTATAGGTGTTACAGAAGAAAACAAAACAGTGGAAGAAATGTTTGCTAACAATCAACTGGGCTTTCAATAAACCAGCACAGAACAAACACATTTATAGGGGAAGATGAAAATGAGTTAAGCCAATGCATTAGTTAGACAAACGAAAAGTTAGGATACCTAACAAACATTGCTCTAGACATAAGGCAGGTTTATGTCCTATGGCGTAGGTGAGAGAAAACGGCGAAAAACTGGAAGCCGGGGAAGTTATGCTAATTGAACGAAAGAAATTGTGAACAATGCCCCCAATCGAATAATGTGCTGATGATTGACAATGCAGTCACCATACCAGGAACACGAGAGGCGACCGTTAAAAATTCGACATTAGATACTGCTACCTTACCGAGCTGGTCGGGCTTGTGTACTGTTTTGATCCGGTGGGCTATGCTGACTAGGAGTCCGGTCCTTCCAGGTGCAACCTTGTCAGA
>LUCH01006107.1:22326-36043 GCA_013368495.1 Paragonimus heterotremus | reverse complement strand
TCATAATGGAAGCTATTAGAATTATCTGGAACCCACCAGGTTGCGTTATCAACCTTCGGGCTCTTACGGAACGAAACGTTTCCCGAATGCTAATCGGAGAGGAGGTCTAAAGTCACTGGTTTTTAGTGGAAAAACTACAACGAATATTGATAGGAAATAATGAGCAAAGTCCAAGATTGGACGTATCAAGAATGAGCAGTGTTCACGAAACCTCCGATACTATTGGGGGAGTATTTAAAGTGTTTCGAAAGTAGTTGACGTTGCGAAACGATGCAGCTGAAATACAATCCGGCAACAGGACGTTTTAGCTGACTTTCAATCGCTACCGATGTAGGAAAACCAATATGTGCATGTAGAACAATGTATTCCAATGTGTATTACCACTCTTCTTATCACGTCAAACAAGCTTGATGCAGCGTTTACGCAGGGTTGGAAAAATAATGTATAAAACGATGAAAAATCACTAGTTTGCTTCGAGGTCATAGTAGCCCCCTAGTGCAAGTTATGTTTTGGAAAGCACGCACTTGGCAAGACGGGTTTGAGAGTTCTATTGTACATGGGAGATTCCGAAACGAAGTAATTCATTTTGCAAAAAAGCTCGCCTGGTATGTAGACTCAACCTGGCATGTAATATTAAAGGGAATCCACAGAGAGTGTGTGGCTACGTTGAAACCAGGTCCGTCCTAGGAGAAGAAATTCGAGCTGCAATTTCTTATGACTAAGAGACAATATTTTTCGACAAAAGCTCAGCCGGTGCGTCTGTGAAGCAGGTTCAAAGTGTTCTTCGCCCGGGTAATAGATCACTTGAGCCTCCTTCTAACTCAAAGGGCGCAACCATGGCGGATGACGACATTACGTTGCACGAAGTTGAGCGAACGGTATCCTCTTTAAGCAGCACGAAACCCGCAGGACTGAACAGGAAGGAAAGCGATGTGTGGTGTGCTGTCTTGATTCCCAGAATATCCTCGATTCTGCTGGCCACAGGCTTCCGGACTTGAAGCTGCGGGAAGCAGGAATATCATTTACAATCTGCTGGTGAATACGGGGGCTTCTAGTGGTGGCGCAGAGTGTATCGTTTGACAAAGGGTCTTCGTTAAATGGCTTACCAGGAGGATTTCTCTTCGCTCCTCTGGTCCTCCTGACGTATATAAATGACTTGAGAGATAACCCGATCAGTTAATGTTAACACTATGTGGACGACATAAAACTGGTTGAAAGTGCGTGAACCTCGGACGTCCTTCAGTAGATCATCTCGAAAATATACAAGGTGAACACCAAAGTGGGACTTACCGGTGAACGCCATAAGAAGCCATGTGTTGTCTAACTCTCCCCAATCGACGTTTGGGTATTTGGGTGGATAATCAACCGAACTGGCAGCAGACGAGAAATTAGGCCGGTTAAGTCGATAATGTGTTAGTCTCACTATGTCAAGCCTGCGACAAAAGCATGACATGCATTTTTTCGACTGAAATCTCCGATCATTAATCCAGCGGTGTTCATTCGGTTGTACTCAGCCATAGTTCGTCCTCATTTATGTCACTGGGCCCAAGCCCGGTCACTATGTCTCAAAGGGGCACTGCCGTTCTAGCAAATGTAAATGCCGGCCGCATGCATGACATGGGGTATGAAGGCTCTAAGCTATAAAGACGGACCGAAATCGCTGAATTTATTCCCTCTTGATCGAAGGAATGTAAGAGGGACCCTACTGAAGTGCACGGAATTACTTACCACGCTGTCACATGTTCTCCGGCGTGTTTAGTTGTCATGCGATAGGACTGCTGTTTAGGGGATCATAGATCCACGCCCCGGAAGACGAGATCAAGACTAAATGTTTGATTGGATTTTTTCATCAACCGAGTGGCCAGTCCTTAGAATAAGTTGCCCGCGAGGGCTGTGTATGCTCAGGATGTAAATGCATTCAGGCATGAGCTGGACACCCGCTGGAATGACGATCTTTCCACTACGTGTTAGTTTGGTGCATGATTTTAGTTTCACACTACTGATTTACTAGGATTTGTGACGTTTTTTATGTCCTCGCTCTTAGATTACTGCTTGAACGCATTGCTTTGACAGAAAACGCAGTCTGGTCAGTTCAGTTCAGGTCACGTCACAGAACTTGGCGGCAGTTACCAAAAATCGTCCAGTTTCCTTCATATGTAGATCGTTTGATCTTCGCGTGTGGTAACTGTTTAGGAAGATGAACTATTCACTCCGAGTGGTAGGCTATTGAATCGCTCGCTATAGATCCATGTTCACACCGAGTTGCGCGCAGTCTGTTGATCCGAAGATTTCTTTCTCAATATTTAATGACAGACGACAATCCATATTCAAAAAGGTTGATGAGAAGGCGTTCGTGGACTAACAGATTACGCGCAGCTCGATGTGAACTTGAATCGTCAGTGAACGATTCAGTAGTACTCGAATGTGAAAAATTTTCAGAAATTGGACAAACAGTGTGCTCGTACAACAAATTCGACAACCAGGCACTGCTAAGTAATGAGGGACGATGAAACGGAATAGCGCCACTCAAACAAATGGCCGTTGTTTGGGTCGGAGCAAGACAACTGTTTGTGTACCAAGAAATGATCAGAATTGCAAGCTATTCAAGATGAATACAGAAGGAAAACGCTCAATTTTGACATTTAAAAATTTACACGGCTCATACTGAATAGGGATGAGGAAGTGGGTTGTGGTAGCTGGTTTAAGAATAAAGATGAGTAATACAGTTCATTTTTAAGGAAAACAATGAAACATAGAGCTACCCTTCGACACTAATCGAACAAAGCACAGTAATCTCGAAAATGATGCAACAGACCTTAATAAAATCAACATAAGCCGACAAACGTTCCATCTCACTACAGGTTGTAGGGGCTACAGCTTTTGTGGCATTCTCAGTTACTGCAAAAACAGGACCTCCACCGCATCCAGTTCCTGGAATAACACCTTTCTGAACCTGCGGCTTGACAGGGGAGAACTACTACCGAAGTGGCTAGAATCGAAGGGGAATAAAAAGGAATAATCTAACAAAAGGCGAAATAATGATTGGAAGAAAAAGAAAATCAGATAGAAAGGAAAAAGAAAAGCGGGAAAATTAGAGACAGTAATTTCTACTCCGGGAGAGATAAACGCGGAATGTACCATAACTTGAAGCTGCTTGAGATCTCAAAGTGTAGCTGCCGTGATAATAATACCCATTTCAATACTACTACTAACGATAATATAAAAACCTTGTATGAGTTCCCAAGACACATGCTGCTTCTGATGATGGTGAAGACTTCAATAATTGTTTAACTTCCTTTAACTTATGCACACTATCCGGAAGAGGCGCCCCTCAGCAGTGGTCCAGTCTCAGTTTAAATTCAGACACTATGATGGCCTCTGCTATTTTCGTAGACAATTTGTTCCAGTCGTTTGCAAACTTAATATCATAGAACATTGCCGTCAGCGAACTTTGAACCGAGGCCTTTGATAACTTGGGACTATCACCCCTCAGCCGTATAGTCGTATCCCATGCCAGGAGCCCTACTTTGGTGAGTGCGTGCATTAAATGAACGTTTTCCGCGGTATACGCAACGACTACCAGAAGCGAAGTAATCGCGGGAGACCGAAGGTGTATTATACGAAAATTGTAGTAAGTCTCAGTCAATGCCAAACGACACCGATACGCGAAGGTAGCTAAGGGGGGTGAGGATCCGACCGTTGGGCGCGCGAGTAAGCCGGGGGAGTGTATTTATGATGCCATTGGATCGCATATGCCAACAAGCATGCAGGGAAGCAAACGCGATCGCATGCACCAAGCAGACGGTAGACAAACATCCTCACGACCATATGTACAACGTCACCTAGGATTTTGATGAGAATTTTACACGTCGTACAGCAGGCAGACAGGGGTTACCTCTATGTCACTACATTAATGCTTTAAGATCCGAAAATTTCTTCAGCATTCGAAACATCCCAACTAAACCACTCCCCTTCCTGCTCTTCTCTAGTGAGATCAAATCTAGAAGTTGGAACTTCTCTTCATAGCCTTTTCTGTGATCTCCACGAAGGGCCCAGTGAACCGTTTTTACCTGTTCTAGCGATTTCTTGTTATTCACAAGAAGAGGGCTCTACGCCTATAGTGAATACTGTAGGCACGGCCTAACCTACACTATGCAGCGACACTATTATCTCCGCTTTTCTGCTCGCAACTGCTGTTCTCAGTTGTATGAACGCCCCACATGTCTCCCTTGTAGCCCGTAGGCCCTGTCTGTCGGCCTTCAGATCAGCTCAGTTGAACGCCTATTTCCCGTATGTCCACTTCTCTCCTTAGCACGGCATGGGATTATCCCCAGGTCACTACAATACCATGTGGTCTCAGGAGTCTTGCGGAATCTTGTCGACATACTTCAACTTCAACGGCAAAATCTACAAACAACTTAGAGGAACCCCGATGGGCTCGCCCACATCCGGATTCATTGCAGAAGCGGTCATGCAGAGGTTAGAGAATATCGCGATACCAGTGATCAAGCCAAAACTCTGGATACGATATGTTGACGATACATTCGTAATCCTCAAACGCTCAGTGATTGAAGACACACATAAACTGCTGAACAACGTTTTCAACGATAGTAAATTTAAGATGGAAATTGAAACCGACAACCAGCTACCGTTCCTGGGCGTATTAATCAGCCGCAAACCTGATGGAACACTGGATACCTTAGTTTACCGAGAAAAAAACAAACCAACTTCTTAGTTTTCACGGTAACCACTCGGTCTGCCATAAAAGGAGCTGCAATCGAACTCTGCTCAAACGAGCTGAAACACATTACAGCACCGCAGAACTTCAAAGAAAAGAAGAAGACGGCTTGTACCGAGTATTTCACTGCAACGGATTCTCACGAAATCTCATCCGACGGAATTTACCGCAAAAAAACGAAGTTCGAACTCCACCGTACCATTGACGAAACGAACTACACTGCTATACTTCAAAACATTATCACAAATGACCTCGAGACCCCTGATACCACATGGCATTACGTTAGTACACAAGCTTAGGACAACGTTACGAAGATTACCGTCAAAACCGGGGGAACAACTGAAATCCGCCAACAGAAAAACCGTCATTCACAAAATCCAGTGCAGTGACCATGGACAACACTGTGTCGGTCAAACCGGACGGAAATTATCGACACGAATACATGAACACGAATTAGCCATCAAGAGGCACGATCAAGTTTCTTCGATCTCCGTTCACAAGAATGAAATTAGACACACATTCAACTTGAGTACTGCAGAGGTCCCTACTCAGGCAAACACCGGGCAAGCAAGTGAATTTCTCGAAGCTTGGTATTCATCAGCCGGATCATTAAGCAAACACATCGAGCTGCACAAAATCTATTAACCAATACGAAGTGGGAATTTGAAGAGATGCAAACACCACCAAGTCCAAATGGCGGTAAACCCAAACGGAGATATTTGAACAGATCAGACCGAGACAATGAATAACCAATCGGATAGAATTTCAAAACGAAGAAGTGACTCACTCTATCAGTTTACAGAGACCAGCCAATCAGCTTCGAGGTCAGAGTTCGGCAACAACAGGGAACACACAATCAGACTCCAGATCAAAGACTCGAGAACTGCAGGAAACAGCCAATCAGACATCGCGTTAAAGTTCAAATGCAACAAGAATCAACCGATGATGGATCAGATCAAAGGTCGAAAACAACAGAGATCGACCAACCAGAATTCAGGTCAGAATGTCAGCTCACTCTACTGTATTAGCGCAGGCGTCCATCGAGCTTCACCAAACTCCACACTCAAAAGCTATACGCTAAAACAATTACGCATTGATGATGTCGCCTTGGTTGGTGATGAAACGTTTGTAACCTAAATGCCAAGCCGGGTCGAACATACCCATACTACAACCGTCAACCGTAGCTACGAACAACGCAATCGCTATTCCGAGTTATTCGAAACCCGTATGGATGAGCGGCTGCATTAGATGGGCACAAGTAGAAATGAAACGGCTGTAAAAATCTACTAAACCATCAAAGCGGCGAAACTATTTGGACGATGTGGACCTCGGGTAGTTTACTATTGCCTGCTCTTTCTCAAAGAGAGGCTCACTCTCATTTGTGTGTATACTGTGATCTAGTGAAGTCACGCGGGGCATCCCATGGTACGACAAACAGATGAACAATTAACGCAACTGCGCGCAGTCCTCCCTGCGATGAGCTTGCGACCAAGATATTATCCAAGTACGGAATTGCTGTGATTCAGCAAAACCGACAGTACTCACAACCTCTTTGTATTTACTTAAAATGAAGTTTATAATGTCATCATGTGTTGGTTGGGTTAATCGCACTAGAGTAATGAAATCAATAATGTGTACAACTAGCCGAGTGTGTATGTCCCTCGGTGATAAGAACACATCAGCGTCTCCAGAATTACCTGTCTGAATGATGGGTAAAAAATCATACACCCCTCAGTGAATATGTGAGATACAACATAAATACATTCAAACGGTCTTGAAAAGGCAAAAATTAGGTATGATCAGTGGAATACTCAACAACTGGTGATCATCGAATGGTGCGGGGAAAAAATCGTAATTTGTGAAGCAGTTCAGCTGGGGGAATTAACAAGTTTCTAGAATAAACCAAATTCTTCATAACTTCGTGGATAAGCAGAATATCACAAAACTAATGGAAACAAACTGCAATGGTGATTAAAACTGCTTCGCTCGGCCTGTTGGCTCAGAGGAGCATTATCAATCGAGACAACGCTGCAATCATCAGTATTCATAGCGACTTCCACAATGTCAGGCCTAGTCATTCACGTCGAATGCCGGTAGTTCAGGACAGAGCAGCGTCGTTAGCTGTCCACTTTGAGCACGAAACTGAAGACAGTTCGAGTGCTATTGATTCTTTCTATAGCGATGCAAGTACACACTGAGTAACGCTTAATCCAAAACTCCAGTAATACCCTTCTCAAATATCGAACGGTAGAAACAAAAATTCAGTCTCGAAATGTTTGCTGAGAAGACATTTGTAAGTAGTGGCCTGAACGCAGCACAAACATCACTAACGGTATCAACAGTAAAATTATGTAACTGATGAGTGGTCGGGGATTTGGTTACTTTCAAGTTGAGCGTCACTCACGTTTGATCGTAGCCTACTGTAGCGACCCTATTCGTTATTGTCAACTGTGTTAGAGTTACGAGTGCTATTTGTACTCTTCTTGTTCCCAACTTTTGTGTGTACTTAAACATTTGTTTGAACGAGTAGAGATACCGACAATTACCCCGCGGACTCGAACGTACGACCCCGCTGCATGCACGCTTTTCGCTTCGCTGCGTTATCGCTTCGTAGTTGTATCCGTTTACCCTCGCGTTGACCTCGCAGGTCAACAATATACTCCTTGTATACTCGCTATATCATTCTCAACCGGTTGTCTTCGGTTCCCTCGATCTTACACTTCGCATTCAAGTAGGCTTTCCAGCCGGCTTCTTTCGAAAAGGAGCACCAGACTCGAGTTTCGCTGTCATTAGAGCTCATCAGTAGTGTATGTCCGCAAGTTCAAAAATGAATTGTTCAAAGCTGAATAACCATAGCAAAATGAATGCACAAAATCATCTCACAAGTTCCACTGATAAAACAAACGGGACACCAAATGGTTTTCTCATATGACCTACGCCAAGTAAAACCAAGTGTAAGGCGCGATCGAACTTAATAGGCGCGCATGGATTGAATTTAAACTGCGTAGCACGATGCGCTTCCGTGATGTTAGCGACACTCTGGTTTTCGTTGGGTTAAATCGTGTGCATGGATTACTTTGCCCTGACTCATACTTGTTCATGTTGCCTTCTTTCTTGGGAACATCTGATTTAGAAGAACGCTCTCCCTCGGTGTCTGTACGCTGCAGAAAGTTGATCTGGGAGTATAACGGACAACCAAAACCAGAACGTCCTGCTTGTATCGTACACAAGTAGGTTGCACAATTATCTCGAGGTCAGTGAGACAATATATACGAATGAGCATATTCGACCGTTACAAAACTGGGGGGAGTTATATACAAGGGGATCAAATACAAAATCACGGCACCAGAAACACCCGGGAGTAATTTTTCGACAAATTCTTCGAATGCGTGGTAAACAGCCAACCAAAACTCGCCCCGAAAATTCACGCCCTATGGATGACACTGGCAATGTCCAACTTCCCTACTGTTCCATTGTTTGTTAACACAACATGTCGTTTATGACTCAGATTCTACACAGATGACTGCCATGCACCAGTAGTTTTCTTGTGGATGAAAGACATTCTTCGTATCCCCCTCGTTAGTCACTGTGTCGGCCGACGTCAGTTATGTAGCGGATGAAATCCGTTCTTCATAGCTCCCACCCTGCACCCCTGAGGTGGTCGAGAAGTCTAATAGCTTCTCTGAGCATCACCGATCGTTGGCTTGTCTCGCGGCGGCGACAGACGAACGGTGTAAAATGAGCGTCGACTGACGTCGTTCTCTGTACTGAGCCCTTCGTCCAGAACCACCACCACCCCAGAAAACACAGGCGACGCACACCACACCTTAAAATCCCTGTTTTGGTCTTCACAAAGCACTACGGATTGATTTTTCTGATCTCGGGAAAATTGCACTATCAAACCGATGCATCAGTGGTTTTTCGGAATTACACCGGATGTTACCAACAGGGCGCTGCCAATCCGAAAGTATCATCATCGATTTAAATGTCTTTGTCGAGCACGAATAGATAATCTCTTATCCACCCTTTTTCAAAACGACGATGATAGGTATTTGGCCTGTCTCCATCATATAGTGCGCCGCTCCGTGAGGCTTTCTTGAATTTGGGTCCACCATTATCTCTGTCATTCGGTGACAAAGAGGCAGAATCAGTTTCATCAGGCACCAACGGTACCTTTGAACGATTATTGAGTACTTGTTCTAATTCATAAGTTTGCTGTATGCAAACTGCGCTTATAGTACGCTGAATGAATTTTATCACCCGCTGTCAAATTCAGCCCCCGTGACCAGCGTATAAAGCACTGAAATGCCGCGTAATACATTTTCGTAGTGGCTTATTACTCACATTAATCTTGTCTAGCGTTCCACTTTTGCACTGAAATTGCGCGTTGGTGACCACAAAGTTCTGAGCCGTTGTCTGAATAAGTATCGGTTAATATTCCTCTTCATCTGGTGAACCGAATCAGCAACATAAGAAAAAAAGTCGGCACTCATGAAAAATACTGCCTCTAGATAGCCTACCACGGGTTCAAGCACGCCAATGTACAACCATACATTTTTTTCAATTGTCATATCTCTTTACTTCAATTGGTCCAAAATAACCCAGTGACGTATGAGAAAGGATGTTAAGTAGGCTACGTTCTCACAGACGGAAGTGGAGCCACCAACCAACATTCTGGTGTGGGTATAACAAAAACATTGGCCCGTGACGTCTTTAACCGCCGCGGTACCGTGTAGAATCCACAACTGTTGACGAATTGATACAAGCACGAGCCTTTCTAGCTTGGTCTCCCCTCAAATGAAAGTATTGAATAATTGGATCTGCCACCTGAGATGCATTCAGGATAATATTATATGAAACATTGCATCAACTTCCAGAATCGGAGCAAATAGTTCCCCGCCTATCCGGACACAGTTTATGCAGATGGCTTCTATTCAATATCTTCCTTTCCCATGAGCACACGAGTTAGACAAACTTCTCATTTCACCAGGAAAAGGTTCCAGCTGTACTAGCCACAAATCCAATTCAGCTGACTGTAACTCAGTAGGCATCAATCGGCCTACCTTCATTGTGACTTTCTCATCATCAGTATTCATTAAAATCCAATAACATTTGGAGCGATTCAACGGTGCGATGGCTTTCAACAATTCGTGTCAATAAGAAGATCAGCAGTAATTCGTTATAGTTGTTTAGAACATTCCGTTATAATGTGGTCATTTTCAAGTCAACGTCTTTTACAGGTTCATTCAATTTAAATATGCCTGTACGTAGAACCGGCGATTATCCGGTGAAGACTGGATCACGCAGACACACATAATACATGCCAGAAATTCCAATCAGAAGTCACACAGAACGGCCATGCTTCCTAACCGAGGGGAGTGAGCGAACGATCACAGCACACCGCTGAAACCACAGACAGATTAGCTAGTTACGGGTGCGGGGTGCACGTGCATTTCCAGTCTAGTCGTTTGGTCAACTCAGCCCAGTGTTTTGGCCACCACAGCCCACGAACGATAACACCTAGCTGCTCACACATGTCTCTGTAAACGTTTCAGCTCTTGAAAGGCAATGCTGGACTGGGAACCAGCATGCGCCGGTGAGTACCGATAGACAAAGTAGGAATGTGACATTTCAATAACAGATTGTGCCATCACGACCGTCTTCTCACCATACGGTGCATTCAAGAACGAAACAGATTCCCAAGTCACTAAAAGACTAGTCAAAACCTAGCGATTTTCTCGTGCAATCTGAGACACATCATGCTGTGTTTTTAGGTTTATCCTGCCACTTGTGGAATCCGACATGATGTATTGTAGCCATGCTGTGAAAACAATAAGCATCGCTTGGCACCTCTCAGTTTTCCGGACTCGTTACTGAGCCGTGTCGTTCCGCTTCCTGTCAACATATCTTATTTGACTAATTTATCTGCGATGAATTCACCCTGTTGCGTTATCGAAGTCAGCTTGGACAATTCGTTCAAAAATGTTCTCGTTGAGATGCCTTGTTCTGTGGATATGGGCTTCATTATGAAAAACGATATATCCGTTTAGTTTGGGTCAACACAAGGCATTCGCATCATACGAGTTTTGATTAAGTGGTTACAAACTAGAACAACATGTTGATGCACGTGAGTACTGATCGAACCGGGGGTGGTAAGGTGCGTGACAAATCCTTTACACATATCATGTTTGTTCGCAGCCTGACTTCTCAAGGACTGTACAGAGTGTAATTGTACCTGCTTCTGACTGCGGTTTAAAATCGACACTTACATTTCACCGAAGGCACTCCGGACTTGTGTGTCCTGGGATGGTTAATTAGATCTGTGTGTGTGTGTCTGACGTTGTTCATGTTGAGTTATGCTGGATCACTCTATTCTCAGTTCAGTTCGGTTTGCCAGACAGCAGCCGCATACCTTGGTTTGGACGAGTTTATCCTGCTAGGATCACGTTGTGTTCCTGGAACACACTGATGTACGCTTACCGATGTCGTTTACACTTTGTTGGAGGCCATTTGTGCACTATGTACAGTAAATAGTTGGTCTTTATCCTGGATATCGTGTCTACTTAACACGTTTATGTGAATAATCATTAGATGCGTCGCACACCAAATCATCTACGGTATAGTGTTTCATTACACAGGAACCAAAAACTCATCTTGGTGAAAGTAATCCGCAGTATGCTTTATCAGATTCCGTTCATGGGTTCGTGGGTTGTTACACCAGGGAGGAAGACTTTTGTTTTTGTATTCCTGTCTATGTGCTGGACGTTAAAAATTGTGTTGGACGGTTTATTGGCATAAAGAAAAGGTGAATTGAACTAAACAAAGAGTAAATTCAAAGGCAGCTGCTGGCTACAGTCACTTCAGGAACGGAACACTGAAGCGACATTCAACCACATATGCGCCGTTGATAACCTGTGAGATGGGGTTAGTATAGCAGTTAGAAATATTGTAGTGCCGATTGCCGATCGAGTAATACTTTAAAACTCTCCACTGATTCAGCCGTGACCACAGGGCTGATAGTATCCGTTAAGTATACGAATCTGACAGTTATCGCTAGAGATATGCTGTTCACTTGACAGATCGACATTATCGTTAAACAACTATTAAAAGAGAAGGGAACACTAGTATGTAAACCATAAATTCACAATAGACTGTATGAATGTTATCCACTGTTTTGCTGGCACAAAAGCATCCTCTTTAGGCGTGACAATAGCACACGTTGTAAGGTAGTCTAGGAAATAGAATTTCATTCCTAGATTATGGCCACTTTGAGACCCACCAGTGTTTGTTGACGTTCCGTGTAGATCCTATGTTTGAGGTAGCCCAACATCGCAGAATATCACTGGCAGAGCAGTCATCTGTTGATGTGCGCGGTCGATTATTTCTTCACCGATCATGAACACTGCCCGTTGTAACAAACCTTTGATCAGCCTTCGAACCGATTTACAAATAAGCGATTGCGTACCTATATGCCACGCATTAAACTTATTAGTAGTCTCTACCACGCTCCCACCACAGGCGGCACAAACAAAATCTGATTTAATACGCTGTTCAGTTATAAGATTGTCGACATTTCATTCACTTACTTGCGTTTCAAGCGTGCGATCGGATGCCAGTATGGTCAACTCGTCCAAACCAAGGTGTGCGGCTGCTGTCTGGCAAACTGAAATGAACTGAGAACAGTGTGGTCCAACATAACTCAACATTAACAGAGTCGTATAGAGTTGGCGGCATCCGAAACAGATTAGCCCGTCACGGTGATGGAAGTCAAAAGACGCCTGCGCTTCCAACCATCACCCCAAGTGGCTTGCGCTGCACCACTTGCGGCTCCACCCACACCCCACGTATCTAGTGTAAACCAGAAGTAATAAGATCAGTGGGTGTGTGAGTGAAGCCTTTGTGTCCAGCCGGCCAATGCTGGTTAGCCAAGTGAATGGCCAGCACGAAAAGGAAACCCTTATCTCTCGAGAATTAAACAGTGAGAGACTGAAACGATAAGATCCATAATGGGCGGAAGAATATTGAACAAAACGACGCAAGAAGCATTCAATTATAGGAGTGCATGTTAGTGCACACTAAAGAGGATATAGAGTTCGATCAAAATGCAAGGTTAGACTGAAAGAAAACAGACAGAGCATTCATCATACAGTACACCAAAAATGTCAAAGAAAATGAGAGGTAGAAAGCCACAGACACCCAAGTTCCTGAAAAGAAGAGCGGATTAGTTGCCAAACGATTATGGTCTTGGTCGATGCAGCCATTAACAGGAATAGAATGGATATACTGATATGACCTATCTGAGTCTAACGTACTCGTCGTCTCTTTGCCGATAGTGCACTATGAGTTCGCTGGTGATCTACTAATCCCAAACGGCCAGCGCATTCGCGGACGTACAAATCTCGTTATATCACCACGACCTATGGCATCGACGGTTCCTTTGCGTACCGCGCGCCTTCGTTCTCGGCCACCCAATAAATGCTCGTTGAACTCGCGGATGCCCGTTCGAATCGTATTTCTCTAGACTGTCCGGTTCAACGCTAAATGTTCTCAACACCTACAATCAATTTTACAACATGGAAGACTTACCATGTCCGATCACCGAATACCCAAGATGCATTTTAGACATTGCAAATTAAAGCGGCTCAGATAATGCGAAATACGCTGATACGATGTCCACGTTTCGCTACCGTACAGCAATATAGACTGTACCATTGAGCGGTAGTTACATAGCTTAGTGGCCATCTTCAGGCTGTGGCTTTTCCAGACACGTCTTTCAAGACTTCCGAAAGCAACAGTAGCCTTCACCACACAAGCTCTTAACTCGTGGACCACAGACAGATCTGTGGACAAATTTCTATCGAAGTAGCAGAAATCTGCACAGCAGTCGACAACCTCTCCATCAGTGTGAATTCCAGGCGCAGATGCGTAAACAGCATCTCTGCTCAAACTTGGATATCGCGGTCACGAAAGACATGGCCA
>LUCH01006106.1:11257-31385 GCA_013368495.1 Paragonimus heterotremus | reverse complement strand
GGCAAATTGAAACTCGCAACCCCGTTGCTCGAAATCATACATCATCGATTGCCGGACACCTCGTGATAACTGGTCAGCACGGCGATCCATTTAGATCATTTGAAATATAGTTGCGCAATCATAATCTAAAACTACTGGCCTTTAGCGAGGCTATATTGATCAGAACTCACTGTCCAGCATTATGTGCACAAAAGTGGTGGAAGTAACCTATTACGGTGCCTTGGTGTTGATGACATAATACGTGGTGTGACTGTATGAATGTCCACACCCTGTCTGTCTCTATTTATCTGTTATACCTAACTTGTGTGGTTTACGTTTGAAACCGATGAGAGTAAACGAGACGTTAACAAATATCTACAAATATCTTCATTTCTGCACTGATTGATTAAAGAGACCGACTACTGACTATATGTAAGTAGTCAAAATAACTACACGTTCTGTTTGTTGATTTATCCAGATGTTTTGTTCTGTTTCTGACGTGATGAAACGTCTCATTTCACGACTATGTATTCAGATGAGTGTATTCTGTAACTGTGGAAGCTATAAAAGTCTAAACAGGAAACTAAAAGATATGCTTAAGAATAAG
The DNA here is from genome assembly GCA_013368495.1 of Paragonimus heterotremus. NCBI lineage: Eukaryota > Metazoa > Platyhelminthes > Trematoda > Plagiorchiida > Troglotrematidae > Paragonimus > Paragonimus heterotremus. Next base: position 30,799 of record LUCH01006106.1, on the reverse strand, counting down.
TGTTACAAATTGGTAGAATTAAAACATTGTATTTGCTAGTACAAAAATATATAAGAATGCCTTCGCCAACCCTATTGCTTTCTCATGCAAAAGTCTACTAAAAGCAATCATATCTTGCTTTCTAGTAAAAAAATAATCTTTCACCCATCGATCCTTGAACTGCAGTTGGGAAACTAAATGTGTATATATTTGTTTGTTTGAAGTGCACAATAAGGTTTCTCGCTGAGATTTTTTTATTAACTTTAACAAGTCTACGATTCAACGTACTTTTCCCATATTTTGGTTTGTCAGATAGCCTGGATTTTCTGCATCAACCCGCACTAGCTGTTTTTGCATGCAGACCTCTATGGGTTGTCAAGCGGTGGACACTGTACATCCTCAGAGTTTAGGAGCAGAATAACCACACCCAGGGTTCATTGTGTGAGGTAGCGCATGCGGACAAGCTGTGAGAGTCGGTGTTTTCGCAGCGGTCTGGTGTTCGAGACAAGCCGATCCTCTGAAACGGAAGTAAGCAAAGTATTCTGTACCGATGAAAACAACAGTAAAATTTAATTGCAGATAACTCAGAAATCTAAGTGGCGAACTTTCCACAGGGGCAGTTGTTATGTAATGGGTCTCGCTGTGAAAGAGTTGTTGTAATAAACTAATTTACCTGAGTAAAGTTTCTGGGTTCTTCTGCATTTTGACAATGAATATGGGCTGTACGGTGATAGGACAGAGTGTTCCTACAGTACTACTTTAATCAGCTACTCATCACTAAAGTCAACTCAGAAAAAGTGGAATGCGTCAGTTTCAGGTTGCATCTTCTATATGCACCTTCAAGGTTCATCAAGCAAGAAATTAAAACTATGTCACATCAACTTGGGAAAGTTTTCCTGTACAACCGTTTCTGCAGCCAAAAAACGTGACAAAAGTTTCAATTTGAAAGTTTCCAAAATAAAAGGTTTGCATACGCTTTTGTGTTGTTTTGATCTGCCAAAATTTGGATCACCGTGCGTTGTTTAGTCTAATCAAAGCAATTCTGAGGGGTAAATCAGGAAGTTTGATAATGCTGGGTTTCAGTGGGACATTTACATTTTTTAGTTGGTCATTATTCTTTTACCACTGTTGGGGTGATTCGTGATAATTTTTTTGTAGAAACAATTAAAACAACAGTCAGTAGGTGACTTGCAACCTACTGGAATACACGTCCCATCAGTGTTTCCAACCATCGAAGTGTGAGTGCGGTACTCTCTTCTGCAATATCATGCAGCTGCTTGACGCAGTGATCAATATACGTTGGTTCTGCAGACATTCGTTAGAGCACGATTGCGCGACTACTGTCAGTCGGCATGTCATAGTGTTGATTTTGAGGTGCTGCGCGATCACTTTCACGGCTTTTCCATTTTGTTTTCTAACCCAGGCGCATGGTTATGGATGAACTGTTTTAACACAGTTGCAGTGATGATCCTAGTTTCCTGTTTGTTTTGTACTCTGAACAAAAGGCCTATACCGTGGCAGAGGTTTTATGTTTGATTGGTCAACGATGCATTCGATTAACGGTAGCAGATTTATACTAACCCAACCGTTCACATCCAGATAGAAAACGCAACGGACCTGTGAATGTCTTCCGGCAGATCAGGTTATCTCACACAGAGCCAAAATTTCATCCTTCTAAAGTACGTGAGCCAAGCAAAAACAGATTTGAAAAATGTAAATGTTTAGTCCTCGCCTTTGTTTCCAAATCTCAATCAGACTGGTCTCGCTAGGCTATCAGGGATTTTGCATTCTAGTAAAATTGAAGACACTTAATCACAGACAGTTTGCCAATAGGCGATCCCTAGGCCCCCCTCATTCTTCTCTCAAAACAACATAACATGTGACCATCGTTGATTCTAACAGATCTAAGTTGAATTTGGGTTACTCTTCATTATCCGAGAACAGGCCTCTTATGTCAAGTTGACTGATGCAAACGTTTAACGACTCAAGCGTTTGGTCAGCGGATTTGCTTAGAACCTGTACTTTGAGATTTGCAGGTTCACAAACACAGATATGCTCTTCGTCTGAATCCAGGTAAGACGATAAGTGATTGATTCGGTTTAACGGATCTGCACGTCATATGACTATTTCTTTAGTAAATACAATCTTGCAGCGTTCATATATGGTATATGATGGGAATGGTAGATACATTAATTGTGTAGTTTGATTTCAGTTAGTAAAATAAACAGTCACACCAGTTATGACACACTTTCCATCCAAAATGAACGACATAAAATTAAGCAAGAGATAGACAAACTGAGAAATCAATATCAATACCCGCCGGTGTATAAATGTTGGATTTCATTTTATGACAAACCAATCCTTCCGGTTTACAAGGTAACGTTAGGATATAGTAGCCGAGGCCTATTTTGTGTTTTGCTCCATTGGTCGTTTTCTGCTTCTGGCTGATATCAGCTGATTGATATCGTTTTTTATTGAAACAAGTTAAAATAAAACCGCGGGCAATTTGAATGGTAATAAAACAGGACACAATCGGTCTAAGATAACGTGAAAACTGCTGAGTATTCCTCTCAGCTTGAACTGTCTGTTATTGTTAAGTGCGAGGATAAGATTTGATGAAAGGAACTCTGAGGTTTTCTGCATACAGTAAAAGTTTAATACAACAACTAAGTTGATGGTTGTGCAACCAAAAGACGAAAGTACACTTCTCCATTTATCAAATACGCGCCAGAAACACGAACAGAATTTGCCTAACTACTGTGATATCATGCCTTTTGGTCAAATTAAGTAAAAACCAATTCATAATCCGGATAACTTGATTGACAAATAGTCTGTACTCCGTTAGAAAATCGAGTGCGATGTATTTTTTGGCTGGCGAAACGGGCGGTAACGCATCCTCGTTTTCGTTGCCATGGTAACATAATGACCTACACGGGTTATTCTAACGCTTGTCATAATCACAGAGAAACTTACTATTACTAGGCGTTCCCAAAACGTCGTTCGTTGAACATACATTTTTCTGCTCAATCGTCATAAATCACGGACTATGCCATCATGGAAAAAGCGTGCTGATGCGATTATAAGCAGCAAAAGCTTATTATCTAACCAACCCAGGCATTTCATGATTTGACTGCTACGCTATTCGTTGGTACCTGTGTCTAGAACACTGATTATATGCGAGTCACTCAAAAGCGTAAAGCCTCTCCTATCTTCACTCGATCACTTATAATGGATGCAGGGTTTTTACGAGTTAGTCTCACATTTGTCTTGTTGGGATGTTGAAAATCACGTGATAAATCAAACGGTTATACAATTTGTACAATAAACCAAAATCCCCTACTACCTACCAAGAATCAACCAACTGGCAGGGTATAAAATTTATGTTCAGCTATTGCGACAGCTCAGTCAAAGTCCGCTCACCGAGTAGACTATATCAATTTAGGCAAGGTCGTCACAAGTTTTAAAGTTTGAGTAAGTTGAAAAGCAGAATCGGTGTATATATATGTACATATGACAACTGTAGTCATCCGAATCAATACGTTCATTACTAATTTGGTATCCTCGGGAAATACATGGGCACACCACACCCAAATCACACATGTACACTCGTGTATACATTGAACTTTTTATCAATGAAACCATGGATGATGCAATGGTTTCTGTAAGGTGTATCAGAAGTGCTTGAAAGTGTCAGGGTTTAAATGAGTAAATGTCAGAGGGAAATGGTGGGATGACAAGACGAAATATGCACAGTCTATCTAGCCTGCTGCAAAGTCCGCCGGCAGGCACGTTGAACACAATTTTTTACTAGAGTGACTCTGATTAGCAACCCATCGAATGGCTCCGACTGAGATGTGCAGAATCTACCGTCGAATCCATCTTCTCATTAGACTTTCATAACAGATTGCGGTGGGTGATACGGTATCCAGTATACCCTGGAACCGAAAGACTTTTGTCACCATGTTTAACCGCTGGTTTTTTGTTGTAGATACAATGGATTTCCGGAGAGACAATTATATGACTTTGATAAATGAAATTTTCATAACGGATGTTGAGGTTGGTAAAAAATCTCATAGGGCAAGTTTAAACCATTCGTGATACATTGAAACATGGTTTCGGTTGAGAATTGATGATAAGTTCATATAGTCAGGTTAGAAAGAGTGGATTATTTTGGTGACAATAATGACAGAAGCCTCAGGATGAAAAGATCCTGGCATCAGTGCAAGAAGCAAATGTATCTAATTAACTGTCACTTGTACAGGTTTGCCTAGGTCTGTCGACCACATACCGAATGAGATTAATTTTCTTTGGCAATGGTAAAAAACTATAAATGACCTATTATGCCTAGTCCAAGTTCATTTACGGTGTACTTTTCTTTGTATCAGCTCATCTGAACAGTGGGACAGGAAGACGTTGAGGAATGAGATATCTTCCAATGACTCAGGCTCCACGAAGAAAGTCATATTTTTATGGGTTGAGCTGAACCGTTTCCCTGGGGCTCATTGACTCTCCCACAAAACATGTAATATCATCTGTTTGTGAATTATAAAGGGTAGACGAGTTAATCCGGACTGCTGACGCATCCTTCTCAAACTTTGCCATGAAACCATGAGCTAGTAATGGCCCTTATGGTAAACCGTTTGCTATCGCACCATTTTTTCTATATAATCAAGAGGGAAATTAGGGCCGAACGTTTTACGTGCGACGGTATACCAACTATTTTAATTCTTCTATCAGTCATCCTACACCTATATACCTACTTTGAAGGTAGTCGCCAAGACACTTAATTGTCTCCTTCAGCTGGAACGATTCAGCTCAGCTCATAAGAATAAACCTTTCACTATACAGCATGAGTCACTGGAAGCTATCTCGTTCCTAAACGTCTTTTTGTCTCACTGCTTGGTTGGGTGATATAAAAGGAAGTCGATCGTAAGTGAGCCTGTACTGGATATCATATGACTTTTTATAGTTTTTTACCATTAAGATAAAAAAAATTAATCGCACGCGATGTCTGGTCGACAGAGCTACAAAAATTTGCTCCACTAAAACCTCAGAAGAAGAAAGACATTCTATATTTGACGTCCTAGTTATAAACGGCTATCTGGAAAAGTTTACTCATAGAAATATGTTGAGTAGCACAAAAGTAGGCAAACAGCACACTGCGGACAAATGCCTGTCCATATTTCACTACCTTCTAAATAACAGAAGCAACGTAGCCCTAAATGGCACCTATTTTTCGGTCGGACTACGTGCCCAGTGTAATCCCATACACATTTTGCGTCCTCATTTAAGAGGTACATTGCCAGTTCATACTGCCTCTTACTGTGTATATGAGCTACATAGACCGCATGACGGCGATTACCTGAACGCACTCGGGAGCATCATCCAGTGTGGTTAACTCGTGATTTGGCGAAATTCCGTTCGTTTTCTATCGCTCCGCACTCAATAGGATCCAAACATTTAATCAGCTTCACCGACTGATTCCGTCCTATCTGTCGAGTCTGTGATTTACACTCAAAGCAGGTCAAAGATAGCTTGTTGACAATCGCAGAGGCCATCATCATCCGCCTACTTTCTTCCTCACTGTGTACTCAAAAAGTTTTGTTCGGACTGAACAAGCTGCACAATCATGATAACTATCTTAACAGCTATCCTTATTTTGTACAGTCTACTATTAATTGTTATGTGATTAGAACTCAAAAAGACTTGGTCACTACTACGACGATCACAAACCATTCGATTACTTAATGTATCTTCTTTCCCACGTGATTAACCCGTAAAACTGTGATGCTTTTAGTCTGACGATGAAAAACTAGAAAGGAGCCTGTTTGCCAAACATTCTTCTCATATCCAAGCCGGATATTTTTATGCAATTTAAACAATATGCTTTACCCTGATTTTTAGTTCCAAATGGCTTTCCGTTTATGTCATAGCTGATCTTTACACAAAGTTTGGTAAGCTGGACTATACGGACTCGCAATATAATATTGTCACTGTATGACTCAAGGTGGTTAGCATCCAGGCATACTTAAACGTGTGACAAAGAACATCTGAACGGTAGGGACAGTAAAAGATCGTGCACAACTGGGACGAATTCAGGGCGGAAACCACTAGATGTCTTAAATGTGTACATCAAATATGTACTTGAATTTATCAACTAACTACGTAAACGAAATGATTGGTCCTTCTAGGGCTATTTAGAAATAAAGTCCCATTGTTATGGTAACGTTTGCGAATTTATCCGGCTTGGACAAAAAATTAATGAAAAATACACTACTATTTCACGACCATGAAAATGTTTACAATCAAATGTAGGACACCATCAAATGTAGTACATTTTCGATTGTCAGAGGGGTGTGACATAACAACAGTTTGAGTGTACGGTGCTACCGTAGGTACCGCCGGGGCGTTACAGATTGAATACACACATCAATCAAATAGGTGTAGTGATCTAGTGATGAAGGTAGTTTTAGTTTGCAAGTTCGGTTAGTTGACCTTGAGGTGGTATGCTAAACTTGGTAAATAAATTCGTCGTACCGGATGATGCAATCGGTAAAGAACCACATGGGTCTAATTCGTTGTCTGCAACACGTCGAACATACGGAATCTGACTTCAGTATGAAGATGTATCTTGAATACGTTAGTGAGCAGTGTTACAACTCGCACAAGCCACATGAACAATGAACATAAACACAGTACTTCCTCCCCTCACACCTAAAGCCACCGTCTTATAAGGGAAACTGAATTGTAGAAACCGCTTGCTAACGACCCGTGAGAACTCTGTTGGAGTATGCACGTTAATTAAATATCAAGATTTAACCCCGAAAAGACCGGGGTTCTTATAACAACCGTTTTATAATGGCCATCAGTGTACTCCCCTTCATGACGTGCGTTCAAGTCTGACAAGGTCGCTCTGAATTTTGTGAAACCTGAAGGCCATTGTTTTAGTTTGGGCCATTTAGAATAATCTATAAACGAAAGTGTTTGGACGCGCGCGTGCTAACGATCCACATGCGCCGGGCAATTTAGCAGCCGGTGTTTAGTTTGACTCAAATGTTACCTCATCGTTAGTTGGAGGACCAAAAGCGTGTACGAATTTGTATCCGCTACGGTCGTGGATTATTCACGTAGTGGTTGACGATCACTGTGGCTCGACTGACAAAGGCAGCAGTACGAGGGAACTGAAATTCTACCTCGCCCATCTCAAAGCAAATCACGGAAACGGGTTTCTGACTCCGTCAGCTCGTGTGACGTATTATTGTGCGTCCGGAATCCAAAATCACCTGAGTTCGCTGAAACAATGCTTATCAGTACTCATCGTTCGGCCACACGCGAGCGTAAACTGCTGACTCATACAGCTTGTCCGCCATGGAACTCATAACAGTCCATTTTTTATGTATAGTCCAATAGTTAATCGTTTCTAATGTTTTTGCTATACGCATTTCCCATATAATCCGATGTTTTACTTTCAAGATTAGGCAAAATAAACGAAGTGTTGACGCCTCGTGGTGGACAATCTCTTTTGTTGTCGGTGAGCTGGATCAAGATAACGCAATGTTTTGCATACTCACCAGGAATTACAGTTGCAGCATTATCATATAAGGGTATACCACAAAGTTCATGATCGTTAGAGAATTCGGCTCCAACCGAATTACAGCGCCTCAGTTTTGTTCATTCTCAGTGGCAAGAATAGCCCAGCTAGTCGAAAGAGAAAGAAAACGGAATTCGTTCACTTGGGTAGAAGCAAGAAAGGTGACGTACGCAGTAGCCACAATGGTAATCATTACCTCATAGGTACACTTGGAAATATAACATCGAGATGCAAAATGCAGTCGTTCGGATCAAAAGTAACTGAAGATCTCACATGTCTACGGTGAGCAACATATGTGAATGGAAGAGTTGGTCTGATATTATTTTGGCTGGGTATTATTGGAAAAGTGTACTGTAATATCTTTTGCCCAATTTGTGGCACTTGATGATGAGGACGAGTCGCAAGCCCTGATAAAATATCAGTATGGTGGAAAGATGGGACAGTTCAACATGACGTTTACTTTCTTCCTTGACTTGAGTGGTTACCAAAACTAAATCATACTAACAACATCCAGGAGCACTATGACCACAGGTCAAAAGAAGACGATTTCCCGCATAGTTTCAGACAAGTTTTGAAAATGGTTTGGGACAATAACCATTTTAATCAGGTCGGCCAAATAAGCGGGCACATGATACAGCGAGTTGGTAAGGCGGTCGGAACGCAAGGCAGGACAAAGCACAATTGAAGACAGGGACCGATTTAGTCATTGAAGCTGACAGATATTCCTGCTTGGAATTATCTTTATTTTTTGTCTTTTTTATACTTCTGGTCTTATGTGGCTATACGGGATCAGGTTTATATGATATACTCAACGCAGTGACAGAGAAAAAATAACAGCCAAGAGGAATACACAGGGTACGGCTATGATCACAAACCATTTTCCTTATTAGGTTGTAGTTGGAATAGTGAAAACCACGAACGTCAGCTCTCTGTCGGGGTACCAATAAACGGTGCTAATTTGAAGCAAATGTAAGAATCACTGATAGACTATGCTTATCTAAGCACTAAGAATGAGATTGAATGGTTATTGAGGAAAAAGATAGATTAGTTTGTGTGTGTAATCCGGGGAAATAACAAATCAGAGGCTGTACTAAAAAAAACCCTCTCTACCGCCAGCTTAGTTGTTGATGTGCAGAAGAAAGTAGATCGAGTGAAGTAAATGCGCCGCTATTCACATTACTACTGCCAACACGTTTATGCATAATGCACGAATGCCTGTCAAAAGCATGCACAGACTATTGTCGTGCGTTTCCAGTTGACTGGCTACACGATAATTTGTTCTGTCAGAAGTGATGCATAATCTCCTTTCTTGTCGCAACTGGCTAGAGTTGCTAGACGAAAAAAGCGCTACTTTGTTTCTAATGTACACCTATACATTCAGGAAACAGGTTTCACATTCCGACGACTTTTTGTAAAAAGTTTGTTGACGCTCGAGGTTCGCCGTTTTTACTACTAACCACATACTATGTCGGTCTACACCACGTCAACTGAACGTTTACCAATGTTGATTTATGAATAGTATAAGAGATGTTTGGTCTCCTAGGATGGAGCGCATAATGGAACTGTGATAGCAGTTACTGCAAGCCAGTCAAACGATCGAGGATTGGAACCTCTTCTGCCACGAGTATCCCGATTTGCATTTAGACAGCCAAATAGTACCAATCTGAAATGTGACCTTGTATATCAAACAGTTGGGAAGCCGTGGTGGTGTAACAGCTGGAAGCTAACGTATAGGTTACATGTCTTATGTGGTCTCCGATAGATGACTTCGCACGTTAAACAGTGGTCGTTATTGACACCGGACGATAGCTTAGCACAGAAACTTGGTCTAATGGCACAGAGTTTTGATGCCCTACTGTCTAATTCTGACAAGAACAGTGCCTGCTATCAACAGGAATGTAGACTTAAATCGTGCTGATGATATCTGAGGGAGATATTTTGCTACTGTTTGCTTGAAAAGTTAGACGATATATTTCTTAGAAGCTAGATAGCTAAGACGAAAGCACCAATTTTCGTTAGTGTTATGAGATAGGTAGTTTTAATATGTTTACCATACCAACTGCTCTAATTTTATACTTATCAATAACATCTTAGGCGAAGCATCCACCGATCACCCGAAGAGGTTCGATTTTTCTCTTTCGTCTGAGACATTACATGCTCTAACCTGTCCTTCAACGGCATCTTCAAGTTAATCGCATACTTCTGCCTGTCTGCCGACACGTTTGACCTGAAGCTTCCAGCAGATAGTTGACCGACTGTTCACTAGATTTCCGACACCTACCAGCTTCGTTAACTTAGTGGTACAATGCCTGCTTGCAAGTTCACTCATTCAAACAAGGTGGACTATTGCCGGCTAGTAGTTGCGCAATGTTTCTCACATCGTTTGATTCAGACTGTCTGACGTAACAGTTGCTGTGCGAAGTCTGGCAGCCGTGCATTCAATTGTGGCAGTAAACCTGACTGATCATGAACTTATCCAGCACTCCGATTCAAAAGACCTTTCTTTGGTGAACCATCTCTCCAGTTGAGGCCACCACTTTGTAGTGTCAGACTGGCAGCGTGCATATTAAACAATAGTTCTGAAATACCACGGTCGCACTGATGCATTGATTTGGACACACGCCTTTCACCACCTCAGGCTGTGCTAGAAAATGAACGCAGTGCGCTGTGTCTACATCCCTGACGATATTCTCAAGAAGGCTGTCAATGGACGCGTTGTGCCCTCCCATAGGATTGGACCCGCTTAAAGAAATAACGACGTAAGCAACAAACATTAGTTAGAAGCTGGTTTCGTTATAATTGGTGGATAATCCATGGCATTATCCAGGCCTCGATAATTACGCTATATAAGACGATTTTTAACCGACTCCACTATATACATCTGTATTAATTGCATATTAAAAACTGTATCTGTGTGTGACGCAGCAGGAGAAAAGAGTTTTAAGTTGGAAAATTTTCTCTGAAGCACATTAAGTACCCTTAAGCTGTACTACAGCGGGTTTCGTTAAATTAAGCTTATCCAGCTTAAAATCTCCCGAAATCACTTTCGTATGTCTTGTTATCAGTTTAAGATGTCCAAGGGAGTTTCTCTGAACTTCGGCGATAAACGGGACTGGTTGACTGTTACGGAGTCAGAGAAAACAGGTCCGCTAGGTGCAGGAACTAAACAAATCAAGCTCGACTGGACCCAATTACCAAGCTGGTGGAGGTGCGAGGCTAACATGCACGCGGTGAGCACTGAGCGCGTGGGCAGACCCATACGATATAGAAGGCACGCGGATATCCGGGACAGACCGGTCTTCTGTAAGCGCGTACGCAAGCGATCCACTCAAGTTGGCATAGGCTTCAATCGCCATCATCCTGACAGCAAGATCAGTCAGGTAAATCTTTTTTAAAGTAGTCGAGTGGTCGCCATCCTTATAAGAAGCCAAAGAGAGTCGTGACAGCTGAGTGTATGGCAGGAAACAGCCGGAGTGATACAATACGTCCCAGAACTATGAACCCGGCAGCAGAATCCGGAGTCCAGACCAAAGGACCTATCCAGCAGGCACGCCTCCTAACCGAGTCGGGTGAACGGATTGGCAAAACGCACCACTGAAACCAGTCAGGTTAGCTGCTTGTGGCTATGGTGAGCGTGTGCAAGCATTTTCAGTAAAGTCGATTGGTCCCTTGACCCAGTGGTTCGAACATCATGGCCCACGATCGATAACATTTGGTTGTTCACATCCATCTCTGTAACCGCTTCACCGCTTGAAAAGCGATATTGTAATGTGAATCAGCACACACCAGTGAGTGCAAATGAACTAAGTAAAGTACGATATATCCCTGAAAGATTGCGCCATCATGAAAGTTTTACACCTAACGATAGATAGTAAAAAGCCGCTATCATGAATGAAAAAGACTTACAAATCACTACTAGATTGATCAAAACCTAACAAGTGTTCCACAGAATCTAAGGCACTCTGTACTGATTTTAGGTTAACCACACCGTTTGTGCACTCTGACGTGACGTAAGACAGCCATGCTATGAAGACAATAAGCGTCGCTCGGCACCTCTCGGAATTTACCCATGTCTTTCCACTTTTTACCAACGTGTTTTATTTGGCCGTCTTATCCGTGTCATGATGGCAACTTGTTAGTTTATCGAGATCGGTGTGGACAACTCGTTCAAAGATGTTGTTCACATTGAAGTGCTTCGCTATCTGGAAACTTGCATCGTGCTGAAAAGCGATACATCCAAGATGCGAAAGTCGTTTAGCTTTGAGCCGATACTAAACATTTTTATAATACGGATTTTGGTTAGGTGATTACGAACTAGGATAACATGGGGATACATGAGAGTACTTATCGGACAGATCGAGGTGAGGGAAGAGAATTAACGCACTCTCTAAAAGTACCTTGTTCGGCGCAAACTGGCCTTCTTTGGACTGTACAATCTGCAGGTGCATTTGTTCATAATGTTGGTTTATAATGGATACTTTCGTTTCGCCGAAGACACCTCGGATCGCAGGTCCCAGATTGACTAATTCGATCTGTGTATGTGTGTCTGTCTATCCATTGTCTTACTGACTCTGGTGGTGTTGAATTATGGTGAGTCACACCCCTCTCAGTTCATTTTGCCGGACAGCAGCCGCACACATCTTGGTCTAGACGGATTTACCATGCTGGAACATTTAAGTGCAAAATCTGTGGTAGCACTTATGGTGAGGACAATACGGAATACATCAAATGTTTCCGTATGACTCACTGAGTAAGGTAGGGTAAAGTCCTCTTGGTTGGGAACCTGCTTGTTTACTATGACAACAATATGTTTGTTTGTGTCCACTTCGACCACACAGGTTACAAGTTCGTTTAATATACAAATGATCCTTTACACAACGCCAGTCTCAAGATTTCCAGCATGTGGTAGAGGATTTTGACTGACGGTTAAAAGGAGGACCAGAAAAAGAAACACGTGATATCGATGCACTTGGTGTAACTTGTGGTCGGTTAACTTCACCGACCGCCAAGCCTTTCGCTATGAACTCGGATTCACTTTTTACACTAGCCAGTCTTTTGCTTTCCACTGTGATTATCTGAAAGGGGAGCTTTGAGGAAGTATCAGGCTTTGACAGGTCGCGGTTCCGGGTTTCAGCATCAGACACTGACTGTAGACCACTCATAAAAAAGCAAACACTTGAAATGATCCATTGTAGGTTTCTTCAAGTTGAAACGTTCGGCCTTTAAATTCATTCTGCCAATGTAGGAAACAAAATCATCTGATTCCTTTTTTTGATTTGTAAGGACTTGTAATGAGTATGAACTAGTGAAGAACGACCGCCGAATACGTGTGTAAAACGCTTTATTATACCAAGGCAGTTAGGTCGGGTTGGCTTCTGAGGCAGAATTAAGTTAGCTTACCCATGATTTACTACAGCACCGAGTTTGCGCATCACTAAACTCACCTTGTCATTGTCTTCCCAACCGGCGCAATCGACAATGAATAGATCTCCAGATCGTATGTACCACAACACAAACAATATTCCTGATTGTGGCTGATATCGAAATTTCGTGACGGCATTAGTTAGTAGACCCGACAGAAGCGTTGAACATTGTTCCGTCTTTTTTGTCAACATTCCGGTGAGTTCATTCTATGTTTGAAGCATCTGCGTAAACATATGCATCTATTCCGTCATTATCATTTGTTACTTAAACGCGTAGGGTTGATTACGTCGCCAATGATGTAGTCCTAACTGGCCTAGAAGACAGGAAGAACAAAGACCGTGTAAACTCGCTCATGGTGATGAAGGATACCTCATTCAGTACGCGTGCTCGACAATTCTAATAGCGTTTATTCAGACGGTCGGGTTAACCGAAATGTCCTCCAGTTCCATAAAACGTCAGACAAGGTTATTGAAATGATTGAGATTTATACGGTACTGTTTGACAATATTACATCAAAGGTGCTGTCTCACCTTGAATGTGAATTGACCGAATAGGCAAATTATCCAGCGGAAAACTTCCAAACGAGAGTAACCACACACAAATTCTTAAATAGCTACCAGTCAACGGAAAATGAGCTCATTAAAACAGTCTGGTGCAGATGAAGTTGCAAACGTGTCAAACAATACTAAGAAAAAAGTTTTAACATATAAGCAATGATAGTTGTAACAAAAGAAGAAGGCAAGCATTTTATGTACAGTTATGGTACAAAATTTATCATGATTATTCACTACACACAGCATAAACAAATAAACACAAGTTTTGGATCGGATTTCTAAAAATAAACCAAACGTGCCTCGACGAATTCATCGCTCCTCATCATACCAAACAAAAGACGACAAATCTACCAGACGAACTTCAACAGATCCAACAGACCACCTGATCTTTAGATCACGTGTGTGGGAATGCCAACCTCTGATGCCTCATGCACTCGACCGCATGTCAAGCTGGAGAGAGAACAACACTGCTCCAAGGCAATCATGATCAAGGTCAGTGCACGTACGATCACTAACGCCATCTGCCCAGATTGTGTTTGTTGTGGCCTAAAACAGTCTAGCCGGGTTCATATGCTAACAGTTTCTTCATGAACAGGTCCCTTTTATCTTCAGAGCAGTAAGACATCCATCCTCTTTTCAAGAACGTTTGCGCGTGTCATTCGTTGTAGCGATCTTTATTTCTGTCACGCAGTCTGAGTAAGAAAGTTGCCGTCTCAGTAAATATGTTTCTGTAGGTTATTAATCACCCATCCATTCCAGAAGTTGTGTGAACATTAGAACATTTGTTTGTAAATGCCGATGTTAAAAGCCTTCTCTGATGTTTAGTACTCACAAAACCAATATTTATTCACAGTCTTACCTCGATTCAAGGTGCAATATTTGACGATCTTAGCCGTAAAACTAATAATCAGATATTTCTTCAAAATTAGTTGGGACACCTGAAGATCTATAGCCTGGAGTATACCATATCTGATGGTACACAGAAGATGACAGCTAATATGGTGTGTATTTGACAAGTCAACTTGGGGTACATTTTACAACTTTCGACTTTTGAGAAATTTATCTGCTTTGAAAGCATTGAAAACTTCGCTATTACCTACCAACACTGTTGCAGATCAATGCTTCCCATAAAACTGACAAAGCATTGACATGATGTGTTTGGAATAAGAGAATTAGGGGAACGTTTAAAAACATGTAATGAATGGTTGACTCGATATATCTAGAGTGCAACTGTGTAATCAGGACAAATAAAAGTATTGATCATAACCGTCAGGTTTCTACCACTAAAACACCCTCCTTTGAATTATTCTCTTCTTCAGGTGCCAGTTTCTTGGATTTCATTTCTGTAGGGAAATATTATCAGAATACTGCGAATTTTGTAATGCACTAAACGAACGAAATTCATTCAGTCTAGGTATATGGTACAGTATAGGACACTCGATGCATAATGTATTCATTTGTACTGGAGTTTCTAACAAATTTCAGGTTGAATGCCCTGTTGAATCGGACTACATACAGTTGCTCATTTAACCGGTGGAACTCAAATGCTGTGCTCTACAAAAATATCTCATGGCTGGCACTGCAATGTTTAGTTGCGGACTGGTTTATCAACAGCTAACAAAGTAAACTGATCGTTGAATTCAGAATTTAGAAGTAAGGCCACATATTTACACGACTGACTTTCCAGATTACAGAAACCTAGTTTCAACAAACCCTTAAGCAAATGCGGTTATACATCTATGACAGTCCAGGTTACAATGCAACTTGAGGAACAGGCCTACCGGACAACGTTCATCCCAGGTAAGTGTATCGTGACTCACAAAGAGATCTCACAGATAGCGGACAATAACTGATGCTTGCAGTGTACCGTCACACTCATGTGACGGGACCTAAGAACAAGCATTTAACGTGACTGAAGTCTATTAAAACCAACATGTGTTGTCTTGAACTTCCAGTTGTAAACAGTATAGTAGACTATAACTTTAAGTTCGTGTTAGCAAGGACTCATTTATTTAATTTTTTATCTGCTGGGTGGTCATACTTTGCAGATCTCGCCAGTATTATTCGAAGCGATTCCATGAATTTCAAATCTAGTTAACCAGCTTACCATTGATTTAAACAGTAAACCCAAACTTTTTGATGACATTGTAGCCATTCATCTAACGTTTAGAATGATTTAAACTTCTTGGTTGTTGTATCAGTCTGCTACATCTCTGTGAGCTTAACAAAGTAAATTACTAGACAGAAAGAAGTTTAAGGTCACCGTCACAATTCTGTATGTTTGTACGAAGCATTCGCTTTTTGCAAAACAGGTCAGCTTTCTCCGACTAGGAGATAAGACGGTGTCTAGTTGGTAGAGGGAGCGAATACCTCACAACGTTTACAATTGTCGCAAGAGAAAATAGGCAATACGAAATGACCCGTACGAGGACAGAGGATCTTAACCGACTGGAATTAACATTGTTCCGACAGTAAAAACGCAACCTTATAGTTCACTGATCATGTGTGCTTTGTTCATTGAAGCACTCCTGACATGTTCTGTCTGAGGGTCTGGACCTGAAACGTAATGAAATACGAGACACCTGATGGTTTTAAGTACCTCAAGAAACGTCCTTCTAAAGAATGTATTTCTTCTACCAGACGGCAGAAAGACCTGTCAAAGTGAATTATTTGCCAAGTGCGTACGTAACTGTGGCCATGCCAGCAGTGCAGCGCAAACAGTGACAGATTTCGTTTAACCCTTTCTACTTCGATTAATGGAGGTATGTGTACATGTTGTTTTCTGTTCAGGTGGTCGGGAAAACAGCGTAAACCGTAAATTACGACTTGACGGATCACGGTGCATAACAAAATATGGTACACTAGTAAACGATACCTTAGAATTGCTCGAAATGAACACACAGCCGTGATCACTAGATGAAAGTAAAATGACTCGAACTCATTATGTTTAGAGAAGGCTATCCGCAGATTCATCTAACACCAAAACGTTAACATTCTATCCGATCGCTCAGTTATTTCCATTTGAGCATGTAACAGAATTTCACAGTGATAAGCTCGTTGATTACACAAACAACTGAGTGAAGCTCATCTCCTTGGTCGAAACACCAGATGACCTTATGTTAACACGTTCCAATGAGAGCGGTTCATTTTTCAAGATGGTTGCCTTCTTTTCTAATTATAGAGTGGAAGTTTACGCGAACACTGTGTGTTTGTCAATATGAAGATAATTACAAGCGTATTCTGGTCGAGAGGGTAAACGAAACAAAGTATAAAGGTGCAATTATCCAATTTTGACCATATAATACGAGCATCCTGGTCCAAGTAAGACTGCCCTTACAATGAATAATGATTGTACTAAATAAACTTAAATCGACCATATTCGCCCTATTCGTGGTTATGACCAACGATATTATGCAGTAAGCTTACAGACTTTCACTTGATAAAGCCCAGGCCTAAACTTTGCGATGGATTCCGTTGTCTTGCCGGAAAGATTGATCATGATCGATTTTAGTCGGGAATTGCTACATTGACGTGTATGGGTGAGCTATTGGACGGAAAAAGAATTAGTAGGGGGAGTATTTGAGGAAATTATGAATACCACAGTCTTGTTGTTTGTCTATCACCAACTTACTCCACTTAATGATAATGATGTATAGAGTTCGGATCGCTTGCTTGAAGCGACGTAGTGTAAGCAACAGCGCTCCTCCTTGCAGAATTTTTAAAATAGTACATAGCACTGAACAATAGTGACTGGAACATTTCGAAGGATCTCAAAAATATCAAGAAATCAAGCCATTTGCAGGGTTAAAATGTAACTGTAATGGACGGTGCACTTGTACGTATCAAGGCGAAATCTGTGGGACGTTCGAGTACAAAAAGTGTTAGGAAATAGCCCTGATTCCAGCGTCAAATTGTTAACAAATCTTGAAACACTGGGTTCCCCTCAATAACTTCATCAGCGCAGTAAGAAGAGATATGTTGACATATGTCAACATTTCGTTTACTCTCATCAGTCGTAAACGTAAAACTTGCGAGTTATACGTGACACACAAATAGAGATAGATAGGGTACGGACACGTATACAGTCACACATTATGTCCTCACCACCACAGATAATTAACACGGCTTCGCTAAAGGCCAGTAGCTTCGAGTTCTGATGACGTAACAATATTTTGAAGGAGTTAAGTGGGACCACCTGGTGACCTGTTATCATGAGGTATCTGGCCCTCGATGATGCAGGGCTTCGAGTAAAAATCAACGGGTTTCCGGTTTTTGTGTCATGCGGTGTTTTAACCAGTTCGGGACGTGTTCGGCCACACGCTGAGATAGCCGTCGTTCTGTTCTGCCTATATAAACATCACCGCAACTGCAAGTGAACTGATAGACAACATGATAGACAGAATGGTCAGACGGACTGCATTCGTGATTGTGTAGAACGGGTTCTTTGGTGGTTTGAATCAAGCGTAATTGGGCAGCTGCTGTACGGGATAAAGCGCATTGCAATTTGTGGTCTATTTCATTTACAAGTTGGTTGCCTTTGAATTGCAAAGATAAGAATATATTTTTGTTGTTGAGCTGTTTGAGCTGACTTATTTCATTTGTTCATCTTCCTATGAATGTCAATGAACTTTTCAGGATATCCGTTTGCAAGAAACGTGGTCCTCATCATTTCTTGTTCTGTTCGTGCAGCTTATCAGGGGTGCAAATATGTCTTGTCCTATGAAATAGTGTTTTGACCAAACCCCTCTTGTATGCCATCGAGGCAAAGCTGTAGAACTGGAGTTGTTGTCCGTCCCATGTTGCTTTGCGATGGACCGATCGTTTTAATATCTCATCCCCACGCCTGGTGATGAGTACATCTAAGAAAGCTAAACTACCGTTTGATTCCTTTTCGTGAGACAATGATAAGTTCGGATGAATAGAGTTAAGAAGATTAAGAAATAAATCAAAATGATCAGTGTCCGTAAAAATCAAAATATCATCAACATACAGTGCGTACAATAAGGCTTTGGCAATATTATCCGGGACTTGTCGTTCTACCATTCCCAAGAATATGTCGACTAATGTTGGGCCTAAAGGGCTACCCGTAACCAATTCCTCTACTTGTCTATAAGAAAGTTCTTCAAAATCGAACCTGCTATTTTAGTTACACAGTAAAATGAGGCCGTTAAGATATTCACGTGGAATACCTATATCACAGTTTTCACTGGAAATAAAGTAACATAAAACTCATCTCACAAATTGGAACGTCCTTAAAAAAGAATCAACGCCAATCGAATACATCGCTTGTGAACTCACCGATACGCGTTCTAATGTCTCTTCTAGTTTAAAGGAATCCTTTGGGCGATGGGGATAACATTTTATGAATGGGGTTTAAAATTTCAACTATCAAACAACTTTATGATATGCGGAAGTGTTGATAGAAGGAATTGTACGCAGGGGTGTTCTATCCTTGTGTATTTTTGGTGCACCTCTCATTCGTGGTGTTTTTGTGTTGATCGGCTTCATGCACCTATAATGACTTCTAAATACATGACCGTATAACCGTAGTATCTGAAGTTGCTTCGTTATTTTTTGTCGTTTTATCTTTCTTAAACATTCGTTGTTCTCCCAAAATGGTATTCATTTTCATTGCTCATGACGACAACACCAAAACATTTATCCAGCTTTAGAAATACCGAGTGTCACATTCCACTTAATTCTTTCGTGGCTTGATAGTGTATCTGTTTCAGGCAACCCTGCTGACGAATATTGGTTAGAAATGTCTACCAGTTTTACGCGAAACCAACTACTCTCATCAGAAGACGTGGGTGACAGATTCTTTAATTGGTCATACATGTACTCGAATTGCACATTCGTGTTCAACTTGTTAACTTCTTTGGGCGATATTTTGTGCCTCAATCCAAGGGAGAGGACATCTAGCTGCGTTTGTATGAACTGAGTTGACGAGAGAGTGTGTACATGCTTTAGCCGTCACTAGGAAGTACACTCATA
>LUCH01006106.1:0-11157 GCA_013368495.1 Paragonimus heterotremus | reverse complement strand
ATGACGCAGTTCAATCGCGATCAGTGCAGTGCACCGTTCTGGCAGTCCTCTGGAGGTGCATTGATCCAACAGTGTGCGCACATTCCATGCTCCAACACAGGGCGTCTTGCGTCCCCGGGTCAGTTTCAGATTGGTCTTCGGGTTACTGAAAATTGAGTGAGCATTATCTGCTCGGGGATTAATAGTGGGGGGGGGGCGGTATGAATGTGAGTGATTGGCAGTAGCATATTTTCGCCTATCCGCCCTGCCATGTGCAGCAGATAGGGAGACCCGGTTTATCCTGCGCGACGGCCGATGCAGTATTGTATTTGATTTCTGTTGTATATTCATGGATTTTGTGGGCTTAGGATACTGCCAGGAGGCCCAGACCGAGACAGGAGGGCGATTTGGGCCCTCAACCAAAGCCTTTGGCTCAAAAGCCTGTATCGCAAGGCAGCGGGTGACATACACGCAGCAGCATCAACCATCCAGGACAGGTTTGACTGTCACAACCCAAGACAGGGTACGGACACGCATACAGTCACACATTAGGTCCTCACTACCACAGCTAATTAACATGACTTCGCTAAGGGCCAGTAGCTTCGGGTTCTGATGACGTAACAGTATTTTGAAGGAGGTAAGTGGGACCACCTGGTGACCTGTTATCATGAGGTGTCTGGCAATCGATGATCCGGGGCTTCGAGTAACAGATCCACGGGTTTCCGGTTTTTGTGTCACTCGGTGTTTTAACCAGTTCGGGACGTGTTCGGCCACAGGCTGAGATAGCCATCGGTCTGTTCTGCCTATATAAACATCACCGCAACTGCAAGTGAACTGATAGACAACATGAGAGACAGAATGGTCAGATGGACTGCGTTCGTGATTGTGTAGAACGGGTTCTTTGGTGGTTTGAACCAAGCGTAATTGGACAGCTGCTTATGTACGGGATAGAGCGCATTGCAGTTTGTGCTCTATTTCATTTACCAGGTGGTTGCCTTTGAATGGCAAAAATAGGAATATATCTTTCTTTTGAGCTGTTTGCACTGACTCATTTCATTTGTTCATCTTCCTATGAATGTCAATGTACTTTTCAGGATATCCGTTTGCCAGCAACGTGTTCCTCATCATTTCTTGTTCTGTTCGTGCAGCTTATCGGGGGTGCAAATATCTCTTGTCCTATGAAATAGTGTTTTGACCAAACCCCTCTTGTATGCCATCGAGGCAAAACTGGAGTTGTTGTCCGTCCCATGTTGCTTTGCGATGGACCGATCGCTTTACTGTCCCATCCCCACGCCTGGTGATGAGTACATATAAGAAAGCTAAACTACCGTTTGATTCCCTTTTCGTGAGACCAGGATAGGTTCGGATGAATAGAGTTAAGAAGATTAGAAAATAAATCAAAATGGTCAGTGTTCCTAATTATCAAAATATCACCAACATACTGTTTGTACAAAAAGGCTTTGACAATTTTGTCTGAGACTTGCCGTTCAATCATTCCCAAGAATATGTCGGCTATTGTTGGGCCTAAAGGACTACCCATAGCCACTCCGTCTACTTGTCTATAAGAAAGTCCTTCAAAATCGAACCTGATATTTTAGGTAAACAGTAAAATGAGGCCGTTAAGGTATTCACGTGGAATACCTATATCATAGTTTTCACTGGAAATAAAATCACATAAAAACTCAGTTGTCTCACAAATAGGAACGTCCTTAAAAAAGAATCAACGCCAATCGAATACATCGCTTGTGAACTCACCGACACGCGTTCTAATGTCTCTTCTAGTTTAAAGGAAGCCTTTGGGCGATGGGGATAACATTTTACGAATAGGATTCAGAAGGTCAGCCATCAAAAAACTTTATGATATGCTGAAGTGTTCATAGGGGGAATTGGTCGCAGGGGTGCTCTATCCTTGTGTATTTTTAGTGCACCCCTCATTCGTGGTGTTTTTGTGTCGATCGGCTTCATGCACCTATACTGACTTCTAAATATATGACCGTGTAACTGTAGTATCTGAAGTTGCTTCGTTATTTGCTTTGTTATTTCCTGTCGTTTTGTCTTTCTTAAACATTCGTTGGTCTCCCAAAATGGTATTCATTTTCATTATATAATTGTCCTTGCTCATGACGACAACACCAGAACATTTGTCCAGCCTCAGAAATACCAAATGTTACATTCTTCTTAATTCTTCCGTCGTTTGATAGTGTATCTGTTTCAGCCAACCCGGCTGACGAATAGATGATGACAAAAATAGGTTAGAAATGTCCACCAGTTTTACGCGAAACCAACCAGTCTCATCAGAAGACGTGGGTGACAGATTCTTTAACTGATCATACATGTACTCGAATTGCATTTTTGTGTTCAACTTGTTAACTTCTTTGGGTAGTATTTTGTGCCTCAATCTAAGGGAGAGGACATGTAACTGCGTTTGTGCGAACTGAGTTGACGAAAGAGTGTGTACATGCTTTAGCCGTCACTAGGAAGTACACTCATACTGGCTGAGCGTGAGAGATGGCTCCGAAGCTATGTTTATCAGAACTCACTGGCCAATGCACAAAAGTGGTAGAAGTAACCCATTGGGGTGCCGTGATGTTCATGACATAATATGTGATGTGTCCATACCCTGTCAATGTTTGCTTTTGCGACCGATGAGAGTTAACGAACTGGTAGCAAGTTACAGCATGTATTCTTTTTACACTGATAGGGTACTAGTTAATAATAAGGAATTTTGTTTTATATTAATTAAAAATCGCGCACAACTGGTTTTAGTTGCGGCATTCCGACAGGCCTACCCGTCAGATCCCTTCGAGTGAAACACTGTACTTGTGTTTTGCTGTTGTTATAGCTCGTTAGTAGCACATACCCTTCTAACGACCGGATCTAGAACTCTGGCCACGTTTCTGTGAGATAACCGTGTTGACCATTGAACCGTTGATCTCACTTTAGACACGACTGAATTAGTGTGTGAACATTGCACCGCATTTGTTTGTAAGCAATACGCAAATGTCCCGATCGCCTCAAAGGACGAGAAAGTAATTGTCCCACTGGGCCTATTGTGGAGCTGGTGCGAAATCCGGATTGGTCCAGAACCAAGCTATTTTACGTGTCTTCTACTCTTTGAAGTGTGGCAGAAACTTTTCCCTCTGAATCTGTTGGCTTTCCGTTAACACTTACGTTAAGATTCAGATGCCCACGATTGAATCGACCTACGTTCATATGAGATACGATTTCCATGAAGGAATTTATATAAAACCTGAATGGTATCTGCTAAACAATTATCTTGTGTTTCTGAAAGTAACTCCCGCCTAACTGATTACAGTCGTAATGAAATGTAAACTGTCAAAAACCGTCCGTTTTTGTAAAATATGTTTGTTGCGTTGTTGAGAGACAGTTAACATGTGGTCTCCTGACCAGACGTGAGGCAAATAGATAGCTAGGATTAAGCCATCCGGTTTGACACATGGTACTTAACCTCCACATGTTTATCTGAAGGACTGAAATTCACGTTTAGCAGACATGCTGTCTTGCTCGTCAAAACTTTGTGGAAAACTTTGTTTATAACTTTTCCAGTTTAAGATGTCTCAATATCAATTTAACCTGTCCCATGGGAGTTAGCTGTATCTCACCGTCGGACACAATTGCACGGCAAATATGCATACTGGAAGGAAGAAAAACACGGGGATTGGTTGATTTCTATAAGTTGAGAGAATGTGATTCCATCCAGTGCAGAGGGTAAACCGAGTTGAGCTGCGTGGACCCAATTACCTGGGACATCTTAAAATCGAAAACATGTAGATGACGTCCCTGCACCAAGTAGTGGTCAGAGTCAGGAGCATACAGTTTGCACACTGTTTCGTTCAGATATTCAACTCAGGCAGGCAGTTCAACATAGTACATTCGTGAGTTTCGTGATAAGGCTGTTCCGAGTAGTTTGTAATCTACCCAACTACACTAGTACGAGGTCAACTTTACAAAAAGTGAGCACAATCTGCAACCGATCGCACAAGTCACATTCAAACAGGCTTTCCACTGGGCTACTTTCGAAGCAAATCTTCCAAGATCTGTGTCAGGACACAAAGACTGATCATTTGAGGGTGGTACTCAAGTTACTGTCACACTCTTCTGAGTCACTCAATCTACTGAATGTAATTACGAACTGTGTCTACTTTTCCCTTTGATGAATTTGACAATAGACAAAGAGATAGAAGAACAGTGGAAGCAAAATGAGAAGGCCCCGATAAAAGAAGCTTATTTTCAGTTATTCGTCATCCGGTTAAAAATAACACATCAACATTGATCAGCCAAGTGGGAGAGGCGAAAAATTAATAGATCAAACGAGTAGTCATCAATGTCGGATAAATCCTCTTCTGTAGATTTCAACTGAGTGACAAATAAAAATTCACATTTGTTTTAAAACACAGGACTGTTCCATTCTCCTAAAGGAGTATCGCTTAAATGTTGAAGCAATCGCTAAAATATAACTGGCTTCATTTTCAGTGCATTGATCTTCAGACATACGGTACTCTCATAGACCGTGAAGACTTCCCGCATTAGGATCTTCCGGAAAACCGTCAGCATGTTATTTATAACCTCTCTAATGTAATGGGACAATATTAGGCAAGCCATGGATGTTACCCGACTTCCGAGTACCGTCTGCCTGACAATCTATCTAGCAGAAGGTGTTCCTGGCATTTGCTTCTCGGAGCTTACCTTGGTCTTTAAGCCTTGTCTCATTCAAGGCTGTTACGTCGATGCCATGGCGGCTGAGTCCCATGGCAATTTAGTCGCTGCGGCCTTCTGGTCCTTTTGTGGCGGTGCATCGATACAACAAGGTGCGAATATTCCTTGTTCCAACAGCTTGCGTCCCCGGGCATGACTCAGGAGACTGACGACCATGAAGCAAGTCCATAATACTGACCAACAGTTGTGGAGATGTATTTAATCGCTCACGTACAAATTACGCACAACGAATGCACACACTACTACTGGAAATATACAATTTTTCACTCCAGTAAACAGTTTGGTTGAGGTGATGTTGCCATGGCATTGGGATTTCACTTGCTAGATAAACCGGCAGCTTTATTCATTTACCGCAGCACGCAAATGTGATGACAAAGCGAATGTTTCAGTTCGCCTTAAAAAAGAAAAACAAAATACACTGCACGAAATTCCACTTTTTTCTAGTCTGCGTATAAGGAGATGAATTAATGGATAACCCCTAAGGCTCCAGTAACCAAGCATGGGCGGAGTAAACTTAGTTCTATGTATATTTCATGAGTGATTTATCACCTCCCGGCCTTCAAAGTTTTTACCACATACTTCGTTTGCATACTGTTGAGACATTAAAGAATTATATTATGTTTGTATTCACTTATCGACAGAATATTGATCAGCTGTCGCGTGCATACATACGTAAGTACATACATACAACCTATACACTAATTAATCTCACCAAAGTGTAGGGCTATATTCGTAAGCGCATCCTCTGGTTATAGTTTTATTTATAATCTGAATCGGGTCATCGCTCACACCGAACGCTACTTATTCGTTATTCTCTCACTCGCATGTGGCAATCACCGTGAACATTTTGTTTTTCATAGTGATATTTCCTTTGCTGTCTTAGATGACAATATTCCATTGACCATTAAGTCGGACAGCTTTATCCCAGCTACTTGGCTGATTATTGATCAACTGATGGTAGTAGAAGAGAAGAAAGTATACCAGTTCTGTATAATACCATCTTGATAACAACTTAAGTCAAAGTATGTGGCAAAAGCCACCATATTTTTTCGTGACTTTATATTTGATTAACTCCCTATTTGGTTTTTGCTCAAGGGATGCGCATGCTGAATTGCATGAGGACGGGTTTTTTTTACTTAGAAAGACGTCCACTTCCACGGATGGTTCATATCACGAATGCGTTTATCAAACTGGACACTCGGAAGGTCAGCTTCAGAAACCCTACTATCGGAAGCCAGCAGCCAACAGAGAGAGGCTGATTCAGGCGGCTCCTCCTCTTGTAATGTTGAGGGTTCGGCAGTCCCAAAACAGAATTATTCCATCATCGGAAAAAAATAATGACTTTGTTGCAGTAAACAAGCTGTGTCGACTAACCTTCTGATAGGAGAACTTGAGGAGGTAAAGGCGAAAATCACCCCACTTGTAACTATTTTCATCTACTTGTTCCTGGAATAAAAACAGCACCCAAATCGTATCGGATCGTCCCCATTAACATCGGGCCAACCGAAAACTATTCTACACCAAAGTAGCAGCACATACTAGTGTAGCATAAATTAGTTTACTAAAGCAAGGTCTGTGTCGTTGAACTGCCGCACGTTTTCACCACTCTTGCGCATGCGTTTAGGAACTGGAATTCCAGTCCACAACTCGTTGAGGTTTCCATTTAAACTTCATAGGCACTTCTGCCTGGGTCCATCCGTTTGAGAGACGCTGTTTGTCATGGCTTTTTGCTTGCCATTCCTGACCCGTTAGCTCGACTTTTTTGAGCGATGACTTATCCGGTCATTTTTGTTATCCACAGTCCATCCACCATGGGCTCTGAACATAGCTCACCACCGCGTCAAGATATTCCATCAAGTGTTGGAATAACTGAGTCTTCGATTTGGTCATCCGTTACACTAGCAGCAGGGTTGGCATTACACAACATAAAATTCTTTTGGGTTTCCAGATTGACCGCTTACAGAAAACTTTAAGAGTTTGCTGTTACACCTACTTATAACGAGCGTTCATTAGAGACAAACATCAGTCAACCGGTAACTATTGTCTAACGTTTTCCAAGATACCGGCGGTTTTGTTGGATGTCACCCTTCCGGATAAGATGTTTATGCCTCAAAATCATCGACAGCTCATGGCAAGAGACAAGTAGTGAATGCACATCATTTACAAACCATCGCGACGTCTGAGGCAGTGTTGTTTATAACTCAAACGACTGTTGTAATCTACCTTCGACTTCACACTTCGATTGACAAAGCCGACCAGTTTCTGACATCACATAAACTCCATCAAGACGATCTACATTAACCCTTAGTTTGTGGACCAAATTTGGTTTTAATCAGACGTTCGTTTCACCACACAGCAAACAAATGCATGTCTGACTGACTTTTAAACAGCGGTGTTCCGCAATCCTGAGTCCCTTCTTGTGAATGAAGCTCTGTGCATTGTGTAAACTTTAGAGCTGTTCACCGCTGTCCATGGAAAAGTCTGACAAACTGATATATATCCAAAAGTTGTGGAACCTCTACATAACAGTCTGAATTATAATAACTGATGTATCGCAAACATTTAGCACGCCGCACACATGATGAAAAGAGATGTGCTCAGTACACTATAGGTTGATTTACAAACCTGGGAACAGCTATTCACATTTATGTACAAACTATTTGGGTCGTTTTGAGCTTGGTACTCATACACAAAGAGGAAACTGCACACATGTTGTTTGTTGACTAACGACGTCAATGAACTCATTTTCGACAGCAACTTGATTCACCACACAACTCGAGTGTCATTATACAGACACGTATTTCAACATTCCACGTCCGCAACCATTTTCCGTCTTTCTTTTAAAATTTCATTTATGTTTGAACCAAAAATACATACTCATCAAGCCAATAATATACAATTCGAGATTCATAATGCTGGCAACTCTAGCTGAGAAACGACACACTGTCTTTATGTATACCGACGTGAATTCCGAACAGATTGATGGTTATTCGTATCAGGTTTTTGAATGCGACGATAACTGGTTGATAAAGGATTGAGTAAACATCTTCTGATAGGCACATTGGAATCTGCGAAGCACCTCAGCGTGAAATGTTTACCTCAGTAATTCACATCGGTAACTTCCCATCGAGTGTTGTGTTCTAAAACACCAAGATGTTCGTATTTGCGGAACGTTCGTTAATAACCATCATATGAGACCACCACATAGTTGTGTAAACAAAGTTGAGTCTAATTTCGAGAGTAGTGAAACGGTAGAATCAGACGTCGATAGTAACACCACCCATTGGCTTCGCTTAAGTATTAGTCGATAAAGTGGGTCTATTGAGACAGTGATTATTACACTGAAGAAACTTCAGCGTGTAGACTCAGGCTGCAATAATGTACACTTTACTGGCAAATCCAATGTACATATTACATTATGTGGGTTAACGAAAACCAAACGTGCCGTTTCCAGCGTCCACTTGAAGAAACAGATTGGATCAGTGTGAAATCACTAAGGTCTGTTTCAATGCTCAGTTCCGACTTCATACGCCTAAGCTTGACGGACCGATAAAAGATGAGCGCAGAATCCAACTTGGCAGGATTCTCAGAAGAGCAGATGAAACAGACGGTCTAATTCTTGTGAAGCATAGAGCTTGTTCATACAAGATGGAGAAGTTATGTTTTGATAGATGAAAATCGGATCAGAAATCAATCGACTGTAATTCACATGAACTGACGTTGCTGATTTATGTATCACCGCTCACTATCTTCCGACCAACACGTTGTCCGGAAGTCTTTTATCTGTACCCCAACAAAGCCTTTACATTTTACTACAAATCGAGTTGGAAATCTTCTGTCCAGTGATCTCAAAATGGCTGACACCTGATGTGGACTAGCATCATCGTTATCAATTTTCAGAGCCGCCGTATTGGAGGAAAATGCCGATCCCCTTTTTCGTTGTGACTGAGTTTGCTTAAAGGCGACAAACTAAGTGCACTGAGTTACCGCACTGTGTTGCAACTGAATCGACCCACTGAGTGCCCCTGGGTCAGCTTTGTACACAAAATCAATGAACAGGTTAGCTGACTACTCATAGTACAATGCTGGTGTGAAGGAGTCAACTCGGTAGTGGAAATGAATGGATGTCTGTGACCCTGTGTTGCTAGTCTGTTCAGTTGGCGAGTCACCAGTTTTGAAACGTGAATAGAATCACAAACTAACATTTGCTGATGTGCACTCATTCGGTTTATCTGTGATATGATTGTTTACACTGTCATAACACATGAGCTTAGTAATCCGACCCATCAGTCTATACACTGACTTAGCTTTATCGATTCAAGGAAGTCTTCGATGAATGAAATGAAACTTCTGACCGACGAGTCGGTCATACACAGACAATAACACATTTGGTCTGTACGTTCAGTTTGGCAGAGCCATACGCACAGATTTTATCGATAAGACGTCGTGAAGTCAGGAACTTCAACTCTAATCTTGCGATTGACTAGCTTTTGAATAATCACGCGATACAACACGCTCCTGTTCAGTGTTAGCACGGTTAGTTTGAATGTGATCCACTAAATTGTATGTTGCGAGGTGGGCACTTACAACTGAGTCACATTACTGGATAAGTATGGGCATTACGAAAGTTTAGCCTACTAACTTTCGGTGGAAAATCAATCAGTTAATCAAAATTACGCTAATGCTAAGTTGGCACTGTTACCGAGTTTTTACTGTATCTAATATCATCGAGATTCTACATCTCATAAAACATACGTGATCTGAAACTACTGTCTCGTATGTTACAACAGAACTCCCGCAAAGTTGCGGATCTAGCTTGTGGTAATTGTTAACTCTTATGGTTCCATTCATTAACTTCACCTGCTGGTTAGCGGGGACTTTCGTCATCAAAACCTCTGGAATAATCAAAGGTGTTACAAACTCCAAAGCCGGATTAACATTTAGAGACGTTGTCGCAAAAGCTTGTCATCGATGCAAACACAAGTATAATCATTTAATCGTAGCCGTCTGAAATTAACGTTTCCATTCACTCGCTTGAAACCAGTACTTTTCGTGGAATCTTCCTTCACTGTACAACAAATGAAAAACGGATTTCTCTCTATTCCGTATTCGATAAGTCGCACAGACGTGAACGTCCCAGAGACACAGCTAACGTCGACAGTGTTTCTAGCAATTCTTATCGTTCTTCCGGAGTTCATAAAATGGTTTCAGAGAGGCTCACTTTGCAACAGATCTTGAATTAAACGAGGAACTAAGCGCAGTATGCCGTACACGTTTGACATCTTCGAAACATAGCATGGACTTTACTACATCCTTCAAAGCCAAAGAACTGATAGCTACAGTAATCGCTTGTTGCCCAAGGTTTAACGCAAAATGCTCTGCAGTCTTGTCAGCTTTGGCCAGAACCGTCCAAAATACTGTTACGGTTTGCTGCAAAGAAAAACGTCTTCTTTCAAGTATAGATGGGTGTTGAAATAGACTACTGATACAACGTCAGATGTGTAATAACAATATCACACTTTTATCGTTCGGTCCTGGAACAGTAGTTATTACGTTTACTGGTATCATTGTACTTAACGTGAACCTGCTCAGCAGTTCCTTCTAACTAACTACTGTAAGTTGTCCCATTCAGTCTGGAACAAATTTCCAACTACACTTACCTAAATGTCACTTTCACTTGCCTCCATCTGTAAAGTGTAAAAATACGTACAACGTGTGATTGTAATTTGTATAGTAGTTAGTGCAGTGTTTTAATTGAAGTGGCTAATACATAACTCGTGCATGCGATAATTAGCTCGCTCTTATTTGAACTTTATGCAAATTGAATCGAGAAAACGTCTTTGAATTCCTTGCTACCTTGAATGTTTTATTTTCTGGGCAATTGCAATCAGCACAATTTGTGCAAAAATGTTAAAACTCAACCAAGTTTTGTTTGCGCAATATTTTACTAGACGATTGTTTTTTATCGGTAGTACGTAGCTCTTTGTGCACATCCGTGAACAGTTCAGCCGATCCAAACTTCTAGAACCGAAAGTTTATTAAGTTTGCGAAAAGTTAGTACAACTGATTTCAAAGTCCGTTCTAAGAAAACACTCCCAATTTATCCTAATTTCATACTGGTTCGCCTTACGAAAATGACAACGGGACGTGAATTTCTAACGATAACTGTGCACTTGAAATTTCAATCCGAGAACATTACTCCCAAACGGGGTTTCCTCCTTTGTTGCATAGTCGACTGCAAGCAATCGAAAATGGAAAGAGGAACCAATAATATCTGTATTGTGATGCATGATTTTACTCTGTGTACATTTCACGAGACAGCCTGACTAATGTGTGCGATAAAATTTGTGCCTAGGTTCATACTACGACGGATGTCCCTCAGGAACTGAGTGTTCGGTACTTTATATTTAAAAGGCATCAACAAACTATGGATCATTAGAT
>LUCH01006104.1:13359-29286 GCA_013368495.1 Paragonimus heterotremus | reverse complement strand
GGTCAACAGTGATATTCTCGCTCATCTGGTTGAAGGTGGGCTCCAGGTGAAAACTGATCAAGCCTTCAAAGTGGTATATCGCGTGCCAGGCAACCCATCAAAAGCGATCCGAATCAGAACACTGTGTACTGCCGAGGTCACTAGAATCAAGCTGCTTGACCCGGTATTATGTCATCAAAAACGGTTCGTTCAGGCACTGCATCTACCATGACCACAAATCCACCGAATCGATGGCCAACCTGCGCGGTCAAACCAATGGACAAGTGTGACGTAACCGACCAATCAAGTCATCGCCAATTGACTGACCAGTGACCTAGTTTCTTTGTAATAAGTCTGACCAATACCTCGATCTAACTCTATTAAATCCTTATATAATGAAGATGAATTATCGAAAACGTATGTTCGTCTATGTGTCCTTATTCTCATAACTCGTCCAATATCAGTCTTTTGCCAGTTTACTTCAAATTAGTGTGAAGGAAATATTTATTTCACGTTTTACAGTTTTAAAAATGAGCCACTTCCTTTATCTAATAAACGTTACATTTTCTCAGTTCACGATTGTCTTGTAGTATAAGCTGCTAAAGAAGTAAGCAAATAATGCACGAATATTTGAGTTTTTTTTCTTGAGTAAAACGTTACAAACAGTGTTACGTTAGTTCCGGTTTGTTATTCTCTAGCCGATTATGAATCTTAAAATTACAGTCATTTATGGCTCTACCTTATTTTTTTAGAATTTAAGAGTTTGTCAAAATATTCATCACGTTCTTCTGGTCTTTGTTTTAGAGTCACCGAAATAGGATAGGGAAAACCATGTAAATGCAACGGAGTTGTCATTGAACTTTCACTGTCCGAAAATGTTACATCAGCACAAGTCGATTGTGTAAAATGAGACTGAAAAAACGTTGGACCACTGAGTTCCACGAATGCAGGAGAAAACCGTCGAAAATGCAATACCTTCACTACACTCCGTGGAGATAGTCACCTTTGAAACAGTTAATCTAAAAAAATTATTTAGTAGAATTGACGAACTAATCTGCACGACACACTGGACATTGGTTTGATCAGAATGGGTCAAATTACTCTGGAAAATTTTATTCTAGGTACAAAGTGTGCCAATTGTATGCTCAGAATATTCAGGTGGAAGACTGAGCGAAAGAAAAACCTCTGACTGATGCCGTCTGAATAAGGACCCATCAGGTGGTGAGTAATTATCGGGGATGAGAAATGTATTTGGTTTTTCATGAATTTGGAATAAAAAAACGTTTCGATCAATGGATATCGGAAGATTATTTGAACAACAGTGTTCAGCATTCAGCTCATTGCCGAAAAGTTTAAGAGCACCGTATATGATAATGCTGAGGGTATATTGTTGATTGGATGTAAGTCATACAAGGTAACAAGAAGGAATGCAAATGAGGGACACAAAAAGGAGAAACAGATCAATGAAAATGAGTCTCCATGTTTTGAAACAATTGGTTCTCTTGAACAGTTTGAACAAAGCAGTTAGAACTCGAACACTAGTAGATGCAAGCATTTCGTATTGACTCGTCAGTACCCATGTTTTGTTTCTTCACAAGAACTGGTTCAACCCACACGAATCGTGTGGTAAAAGTTTTCGTTTGTTTACGTGGATTCCAGCACTTTCTCCACCCAGTTTTTTCGGAAGACTTGGCCTTCTATGATAAGGCAGATCAATGGTATCGTGAAGTTACGTTCATATTTGTTACGGGAAGAGTTTGCTTTCCTGAAATAGCCGCTTCCAAATCTTGTTCAATATTCGAAACAGTAACGCAGTTACCTACAAAGACCGGCGGCTGGTTGAATAAACAGAACAAATCTGGAAATGGTAACATATATCACACATACTGTTGTACACGTCCGACACATCACTTCATGACTGAATCTTAACATAAGACCTTCGGTAAAGTTAAGTTCACCCGACTGTTCAAGCTAGTTGTATAATCAAGTGTGTAGACTCGACGTAGAGTAACAAAATACACATATTTTTTAGGTTGAGTAGACAGAAGCACCTAATCTTAAGCAGTAAAGCATAATGAACGTGCTTCCATTTATGCTCAACTTCCACCCATGGAATTATGACTTAGATTTCCGTGCTCAATGTCTGAGTCTATCCTGAGGCTTCCGCGGTCTGAAGTGTTTCATTCACTCTGTCACTGTGGTGAATCGATCCATCGAACAGACAGATGCTCTCATTCGCTCAACCCATCTAGCCTAGATAGGGAGGTGGTGGTAACCATTTGGTACAGCTGTGCTGACATAACCTGGGGATTGCCCATGCAAACTTTTCACGAGGTGTGTTAGGTATACGCGCGTGTGAGCGAGGGAACGAACGGATGTCGCTACATGCGAACCACGAATGTGACGAGACAACTAGTGACGACGCAGTTTGACCATGAAGGTGGCTGTGATTGTGATGCCCTCAATTTCCCATGAGAAAGAGAGAGGAAGAGACAGATACAGAAGAGGTGAATAAGAGAGGAGCACGTGCCGCCGAGACTGGGAAGAGCGCTGTGATTCGGACAACATAGGAAGGCGGTAGCCGACGTGCAGCCGACATCACACCACCTTCTGTATCGTCGCTGCCAGATGTCGATCATTGATGCGCTCGACAGACATATGCTGTGTTGTCAACATGTGTCCGGAGTGTCACGACTATGTTCGCATGTGCATGTATATGCATAAGACAAAATAGAGTAACACAGCTGCAGGCAGTTCGCATTTAACGTTTGTAATCCACACACTCATAGAAAGACAAATTAATCTTTGTTTATGTCTGTTAGTGTGCGTGCCAATTCAGGTATGCAATGCGAATAGAAGCGAAAAACTTTCAACATCCTTTCGCGGTGGGCGCATTTCCTACGGTCAGTGAATTAATCTGCTAATCAGACCGTTAGAAATGATTCCGGACAGTACATGCATGCGAAATTCATACAATAACCTCACTTATTACACAAAGAGAGAACATCAAAATTGCAACTGAATCAGTAGGAGGGTCGCTAACTTTAATTCTACGCTGAACAAATTAGTTAACCTAACCACAAACGAGCAACATCATCTGGGTTCCTGCCGGTAAGCTGATAATACTCTAAGAAGTTCAGGTTTGGCGCTAATATCCACAGTGGTAGATTCTCCATCAAACGTTAACTACCTTACTGCTGTTTTCGGCCTAACCCAGGTAGCGCAAAAAGTCCACAGCACGACAATCGACGAGTCAAGCTCTATTGCCCATCACAGTCTCCTAATCCTGTAAAGAAACCGTTGCTTGGTATCAAACAGTCCAAAAAAAAGCATTCTCATCAACAGTCCGAGTTTAGCTGTTATGCGACGGGGTTAGGTGCACTAGGCACCTTCCTGGCAGAAACATTATCGACATTTAGGCAGAAATGTTAAGACAACCGTATCAAACTGATGACGACAGCCCATTACTTGAGTTAACGTCAGTGGATTGGCCCAGGTGCATGTAACCAGCATATTCTCTTGGTTGTTAATTATGGTTGCATGATCTCATGAACTTTTACTGACTGTCCTACAAGTATGGACACGGACACAAATTGCGGAATCCAAATCAAAAGATCTGCCCAAAAATCAGGCCTCCTAACTGAGCCGGGTTAGTCAACGGTCTCAACACACCACTGTGGCCACAGCCAGACTAGCTGATGCAGGGGTGTACGTGCACCTTAGTTCAAATCGCTGGGCTCCATGTTTATAGTATTTTGTTCATTACAGTCTATGATCGTTAACATCTGACTGTTGACATCGCATCTTGGAAGACAATACTGGTTTCCATAGAAGGAAGTATCCCATCCTAGACAACATTTTTGGACGAGACATCCACACCGATAAGGTAGCAGTTTGTATCAGCCATAATCTCATTTCATGGTTGAAACAAAAACACTGATATGAAGTAGATTTAGCCAAGTGCCAGGGTTGTAGAAATGTGAAGTGCCATGTGACGTATGATGTTTGGATAGCATGGCTATAAACGTGATTCTAGAGTCCACAACTCGTGCGATAAATCTAAAACCACCGCATAGCGTGCCTCAAACTCTATGACGGAATTGCCTGTTTTCCATCCATCTTCTAATAATTTGTATGTACCAGTCATGAGTGCAACATTTTCGTAAACATCGCCCGATGAAGAAATTATCCTGGTAATTCAATCCGTAAAGAAAACACAGTATTTTTGCATTGTCCACTAATAATCATCATTGTATACTGATTCGCAGTCTAGCATTGCCTTTCAAACGCTGAAACGCTCACAGAGACGTCTGTCAACAGTGAGATGCTAACGATCACAGACTGTAATGACCAAAACACTGCAAACCTGGAGCTGAGGGGCTTGATCTAAAGTGCGCGTATACCCTCGTACCAGCTAGTCTGGCTGTGGCTACGGTGTTGTGTGGAGGCCGCTGGCTAACCCGACTCGGTTAGGATGCCTGTTTTGGGGGAGTAGATCCTTTGATATAGATTCCGGAATTTGTGTCCGGGTCCACATTTGGGGGGTGGGGGGGGCAATCGGTACCTTAAATATGTTACGGTCTACATCAGACATTTTGCACTGTCCCCAGTTTTACATGTACACGATAGATGACTTAACTTCCAATTAGACCTGCTCCGATGTTGTGCTAGAAACAAAGTACACAGTGAAATGAATGTCTTACTATCTAGATCGTATTCTCCTAGCTACGTGGTAAATACAAACTAACGATAACGTTAGCATCCGTTAGTTATCAATTTTGTTCAGCTGAGAATAATTTCATATCCCCGTGGTGACAATCGGCAAGACAATCTCCAAAAGGTTGTTGCTACTCATTGTGAACAAGAACTATAAAGTAGGTTATCGCGCATCACGTGCAAAGCTAAACTTGATTAGGGATCAATTTGTAAAGATCTTTATTTATGTTGTCATACTTCCCAGAAAAGCCATTCTGTCATAGACAACGCCGGATCGTCTCTGTGGCATCTGAGTCAAAAGTATCTAAAGTGCCTCACGAGACATTATACAACCTACTGTGGTGTGAACATGTGATCGGCACAACCATATATATGACGGAACTCATCTTGACCACCGCAGACCTATTTTATTCAGACTGCGAAGTGTTGCAATGTTCATGAACTATAGTGCAGTTTTATTCAGATTTAGTCCTCAGCAGCTGTAGTACAATTTACAGGCCCGCTCATAGGTGGTGGTTTAGTGTTTATTTAGTTCCTATCCACAATTTCGTATGAAACCGGAAGTAATACGTAGAAAGGTCGTAGAGGATAGAAACCGAATATTTGTTAACTGGGTTGTACGGATGGACTATAAAAGG
The DNA here is from genome assembly GCA_013368495.1 of Paragonimus heterotremus. Classification (NCBI taxonomy): domain Eukaryota; kingdom Metazoa; phylum Platyhelminthes; class Trematoda; order Plagiorchiida; family Troglotrematidae; genus Paragonimus; species Paragonimus heterotremus. The sequence goes on along the minus strand of LUCH01006104.1, from coordinate 23,953 downwards.
CATGAAGATGGAAAAGTGGGTATGGTATATGAGGCCAGCTGTCGACGACCAATTAATCCAAAAGTATATGGTTGGTCGATTTGTGTCGTACAGTGACCTGATCTATGAACAGACAATCAGGCAACATGCTGCATACAAACTGTCTAAATAACCTATGTACAGTATGTAACTGTAAGTTCCGGAATTATTTTACACATCATACCGCAGGCAGGCCAGTAGAATCTCAATTTTGCTATTTAGCTACCTCCTGGAAGGTATTTTGAAAACAACCCTTCCATCCCGATGAGGACAATTGAGGCTAGCCATCCTCGGACCAATCTGGCCCATGCCGTACCAGCTGGTATCCGATCAGCCTGCTATCCTAACGATAATTTCCGGGGGGCGCAAGTGTATCAGCACTATTGCCCACTGTTCCTATCGCTCTCCTACCTAGGTGTCTTCTTTTAAAAGTGCCTAAACGATCAATGAAGAAGGTCTAAGAGCTGGAGTTGGAGCGTTCACAGAACGTTGGCTAGCGATAACAAATACCGATTCCGAGGTTTTCCTGCTAGAGTCACATGTTTCACGCCGACGATGAACGAGAACCTACGGCAGGAAATGAACCAAAAATGGCCCACTGTATATACAAGGATAAATAACGTGCTCAACTAAAGTAAGTAATGACAACTAATGCTCGACTAATGAAAATGAAGAGAAGCACGTACAATTTTATTGCTTTGCAGCGTCTACTGCATTCTTTTGGTTCGAGAAACTGCTATTCCGTAGGCTAATATCATTCTAATAAATGCTTTCACCAGTGGACTTCTCATCTAAAATGAGTAGTGGTTGATAATGAGGGTGTGGATGGTGGAAGCTCTAGAGTAAGCCTAATCAAGCTACTGGTTGAAACATCGGTATCTAAGGGTTGGATGTCAGATGGAAAACACTCGAGTGAGAGGATTTCACGGGAACCATAGTAGACTGATCTCAGGAGGTCGACAGATACAGTCTGGGATTTTCTTGGGTTGTATGTGATATACGAGCGACCTTCTTTTTCAAGGTGTTTTGAAAGTCTGTTCATAAGTACGTTCTAGGGGACATCTTTGACCATCGAAGGCCTGTATACTTTAGTAGAAAGCTCGTCTGATTAAAACTTAGCGATTTTGCTCCCTGAGGCCGGTCAACGTTAGATGGCATAACTAAGCGTTAAGTTGTTCAGCAAGGGAGCGTCGTATGCAGAGCATTTCTTTACAGTCGACAAATAAACCAAGGAAGGTGCAGTGGTTGATCGCAAAGAATAACGATGCGGAAAATATGAAGAACGACTTTGTGGAACGCATGGATACTCAGTAGGACCATTGGCAGGGCTTCAGTATAATGATTACCGTGGACTGCACCAAGTGTTGTCTTAAGTTGTTGGTGAAATTGCTAGTCACCTCGTTCGCAGTTGGATGATAAGCCACAACGCATCAACGGTGGTATCCTAAGGTATTAGGTGTTTTCATTAAGCAACTGTTTTCGGTTTGCAAGCCACGGTTGATTATCATACTAGCCGCAAGGCCGTTTCAGTGATGATTTACAGCATCAGGCTGGCTTCTGGTCATCGAATGAAGCGACTGATCATTCTGAGGAGATTTGACACATCAGCGATGTGGATATCTACGTGCAGCGAACGGACATAAGTAAAAGAACACTGATCTATCAAGGATGATACGTGAAGATTAATTTTATTCTGTCGACAGACTAAACTGTGTGTCCGGTATCTATCATAGACAGCAATACATCAGTGGTCCACACTGATGTTTAACTGCCACAGTTCGGTATCTAAGGTTTCTTTCTATTCCGAAGACAAACCACTTACCATAAATGGGCTTAGCCGTGACCCAGTTGAAAGGGTGGGCGATTTAATGTAGTGTGTTGAACGCACGTCTTTGGAAAAAAGTGGGAACTATTGGACACGGATACCCAGTGAAGGTATCACGTTGAGCCGTAACAGCAGACGCTGGCAAAGACTTATCGATGAGACGCAGATCTGATTGGTTGCAGGAAGCACGGAAATCGGCCTCTAAACTTTACGCGCTGACTAAGGTAGTAAAGTCGATTGAATCGTAACAAACTGTTGCTAATATCTGTGATACAGCACCGGCCACAACGTTATCACTATCAGAAAGTTAGCATACATCTGACGAGAATTGAAACGCGAAGTCTGGGTGTTTAATTTCGCGAGGTAAATATCTATCAGAATGACTGTGGAAGGCAACAGCGATTGGTTTGTGGTCGGCGGAATTCACAGACTGGTTTCTTCGAGGAAGTGTCAGAAGTGCTGGACGGCCCAGTAAATAGCTAACAACTCAAGACCGAGCGTGCTGTACTTGATTTCAGCCGAAAGTAATTGTCCGGCAAAGAAACGGCGCCGATTGCAGTATCTGACTCATCAGTAGCTATGCTCACTTTGATGGCTGAATTGAAATTGTGCAACGTGACGGTGCTGGCTAATACACCCTCAACAGGGTCAAACAATTCCATAGTAGTCGCGGATAAAATTGCTTTCACCATTAACACGGCCACAGAATATATCAGTCAACGACTACATACGTTCACCGCATTGTAGAATGTGCGTCTGTAATATCTGAGTATCCCGTTGTAACGACGGGTAGCAGGATAGTACAGAAGGAATTTACGACTTGCTCCTATCTTATCGATGAGCTGTCAAGTATCATGTTGATCAAAATGGTGTCGTATAAACTCTACTGTAGATTGACCAAAACTATCTCTCACCCCATGGGTATTTACACTGAGGGTTGCCAATCAGTGGATCGGCTGTCGCAAATAAATCTCGTGTACATCTTCGGAGGTACTTCTAGCTAGCACTTGGTTGACGTAGGACTGGAACAGATACAAAACCTGTGGGATGTCGTCAACAAAATGTTGGAAGGCTAAGGCATAATTTCGTATCCGATGCATTACACGCATAAATTCGAATAATATAATGGCGTCTGTCTTTGTAATATCTTCATCACCAACCATGACTTAATCGTAGGCACGCAACTGATCAATCTTTGGGAATACACAGATATCGTGAAGACTAGCAGCAATATTCGGTGTGTGTGGAATCGGGTACACATCAGGTACGATGAACAATAACCTGTGCATTGGCCCCAGCCTCCTGACCTTTTAGGCCGATGGATTGATGTAAAGTACGAGCATGTGGCCCATCTGGTAGCAGATCATCACCTTATCCGCTGACAATCAATACCGGTGAGCCAGCAGTAACTATATGGTGCCTTGTGAAACTTTTGAAGGTGAACAAGAATGATGACTGACGGAAAGTCTTTGGGAACTTAGCAGTTAAGAAACAGAAAGAAATTTATTTTCCTAAAGCCTTGATACACGGGATTGACTGAAACGTCAAAACCCCGGCAACGATAAGCTCTGTCGTTTGGCCTACCAGACGGCGTCGAGGAGTTGAAGATCGGTGATTGTCATCGACACTTCTACATTGGTGATTGTGAAGATCCCGTGGAAAGACATACGGAAGCCTACGTTGAGTGTGCGGAAGCGCCGGTAAGACACATTAATAGTGCTTTCATTGGCTGTGCGGAGGGTCATTGTGGACCACCGATTCAAGTAGTGTGCCAATTGGAATCACGCTGACTTCAACATCAGTGTTGGTGAGATAGCAACTTCCAGAGACATGAGCGTTTAGCGAGAAAAGGCTAGTGTTCAAAGAAACTAGGTTGGTGGTCATTAAAACTGGACTGTCCTGTTTGCTGGCACGACTAAAATTAGAAGGCTGTTGGAATCGTTGATCGTTTTTTGCCAGCAGTGATTTGGACTAGGGTTCGATTGCAATGGTCCAGGCTTATGCAACTATGATGAGTTAATGTGTCGTTGAATTGTAGCGCTCTGACGTAACCTGAAACGTTGTGTAGTCAAGGCGTGAAACTGTTTAGTCAGATGAACGATTTTGGCAGCCGAAGAGCGACCGTTCCCAGACTATATAAGAAGAATTGAGGAATTATCATGCTATGTACTCACCGACTGCGATCTGGCCTATCGGCTGGCTGTGCCAAGGTCGACAGTGGGTTACAGCTAATGACATTTTACACACACATCCAAGCAACCGTTTGAAATACATCTCTTTAGGAAAAACCTCCCTTCTGTGATGCTTAGTAACCAGTGTATGTGGCAAAGGAACCGCAATGGTTCACGAGTACTCAGCTCAGCAGTATTTAGAAGTTGAATAATGTATTAGCAGGCGGGCAAACCAACAAGCTTAATTACCACCGCTTTTAGTTGCTGATACGGTTTCGTGGAGTCCGGTAGCACCGGATTGTAGTCAGCCTCATCAGTGTGGTTAGATGGAAGCACTCCAATCAGATGATAGAGACCGGTTACCCAGTGAATAACCTGTCACAACATGGACGTGGCTTCTAATCGTGCAAATAACTGCCTGGGGTTATTCTTGCGACAGAGGAAGCGAAAGGCACGTATAATACATTAACCAAAACGTCTGACAAAATGTAACTGATAGTCTTCAGTACAACACAAACAACGGACTATGAATCAATTCAAAATATTCAAAATAAATTCAAATAGTAACTGGGAATTTTCTGTGAGATGTCAGGATAAAAATAGTAGTTTGAACGGTATTGCGAATCTTAATACATGGCATATAACGTCGTTATTCACCGACGTGCGTGAAACAAGACATAATGGATAAGAGACTTTAGACAAATGTATACGGAATATTTTCTAAACAGAGTGCACAGATGGTCTTATGTAAACAGCACTGACAGCATTGAAGTGAGTTCCTTGCCAAAAAGTAACCGTACTAAACAAATCGAACACTTAATTAGAACAAGATCGACATTCTGGAAAGAGATCATCTAAACAATATGTCCTGTGTTGTTCTAAACTCCTCATCTCCCTCTGGATGATGAGGTAAACTTTTACAGTCTGGAAGCAAACGTCATCGTAATTGAAAGCCGACGGAAAGGGTGCTCGGTTTAACTGCTGTTCGGATTAATCTGTTCAAGGTTTCACCCAGGTTAATAGTTAGACTAGCGCAATTTCCGGCTTACACCCAGCAGTTCTACCGCTAACGGCTCATATGGATTAGGATGGCATACCAAGTTCCCCTTATGCTGTACTTGCCTCTCGCACTGTTGATCTGTTTTTCTCTCTAATATTTCGGTGGCACCTTTAACAAATCTTTCATGACGCACAGAGAGCTTGACATAAACATTTGCGTGACCAGAATTTCAGTATATACTCCACAATTACCTACAGCCTTCAAGCTAACCTCTACAAAATTAACTGTTGACAGCGTCAGCGGAGAAAATTCACCGCTTGCTGGACGACTATGGAAGTAGAATAAAATACGAAGCCTGGGGTGCAAGGTAGCTGGAATTCATGTGAAGATAATACACAATGCTGTAACAAATGCTCACTGTAATAAATGTCTGATTCTTCAGAACATGTCTGTCTGCAGTTAGCTTGTTAACTCATATATTTGAATCTACAGCCAGAATCCTCTGGCTGCATACTGTAGACGGGAAGTCAACCGGATGTTTGTAGACCTATTCATTGACTATGTATGGCCCATAGACGCCGACAGCTATTTGGTCGGAACGACAACCACAACCACGTATAAGGTTGCAACTGTTGCCATTCCGACAGGATCTGCCACTCGAATGGTAAGTATTCTGCCGCCAACTAGGATTCACGCAATTGAGGAAGGCTGTGCATTAACACTCCAAGAAGTCTAACGGAGTGGCCTGATGTTCTAACTGGCAAGCACGAAGTTTGCGCTTTAAGTCAACTGATGGTCAATGAAGTCCAACACAGGTCCTGAGTTTCAGATGCCGATTTTAACAAGAAAAATGTAAACGGTGAGGGCTAAAATTAAAGTAACAGTCAGTGGTTTCTGATGAGGTGCCTCCAAAAAACGGTTAGACGAAACAGAGTCTAAGGTGTAACAACTCTGTTGGCTGCCTGCATGGCAGTATCAATGTGGATTGTAATTGTCCGTGGTAGTAAACGGTTGAATCTTCCTCACCAACAGGTGAACTGAGACGGTGCTGGCAGGAAAACCACGAATAATAATCAAAATAATACAAAATTAGAAGAATCGACAATGAGCTAACTCAAACAGAGTAGGAAGAATTGCTGAAATTTGAATGCGAGTGAGTTAGTGCAGTTGGTGCTTTGAAAGAATAGATCTAATCGTCAACACCTCAGTCAAACAGTACACAAAAGAGAGAACACATTTGCAATTATGTGAGGAACTAGCCCAAGTGATGTGAGAATTATGCAACCCTGTTAAGCTAATTGGAAGAATACGGTTAGTCCAAGAGTTGAAGTGGGAGCTTAGAAACTAAAACTATGGCCAACGCCACAGCGAAGAGGTGCCCGAAGTTTATAATCTGTTGTGAATCGCAACTAACACCACTCCATACCTTTGGGATAAGGACCAACCATCAGAAATTACTTCGAGGTTCGGAATTCTTCCCGGTCGGAGAACAGTTCTAGCTAAACAGATTCACTCATTCGATGCACTTTATGACTAGCCAGACCGCTCCTGTTCCTTCCCTAATTAGTCACGGATCAATAACCATCGCTCGTTCATCTTTTATTTGGATATGGTCCAGTAAGTCCAGATGATCGCCGCACCCTTTGTACTCGCTCAAACGTGTGATTTGTAAGGTACTTCTCGAGGAGTGCGAAACCGGCTGCGCGATAAATGGCGTACGTGGACAGTTGGCGATTTCCGTGTCCGAGTGAAAGTCGACAGCCGCCTACATTCAAAGGTTAGCATGACTGATTTACTCCTCACCTCTAATATTTCCAACCAAACACCTTGTACTCGATACAAACACGTAGGAATCAACGGAGTTCCTATGAATAAGAGCCCATGCACAACAGCTGGCTAGGATTGTTTGAACATGTCTCATAATGTCAGTTTTGTAAGTAATTTAATGGGCAAAAAGTACAGGTCGGTATCATAGTTGCTGCTACTTACTAGATATGTATCAACGTATGGATTCCATTGAATCTGAGTTAAACAGCTCAAACAACCTGCAAATGTGCAGTTCACCGTAAATGTTCCGCAAAGTACTGAAATAGGAAAGGGAGATTCGTCCAAACTAAATTCCTGTTTAATAAGGGGAGTGGCTGTTGGCACTGTGAGATAAGCTGACTACAATGACTACACCAAACATTCTAGAACAACGATTAGCAATCCACGCCCCATCCCCCCGTGGTCCCAACGTGGAACAGCATTAATGTTCGATAGCGCTCACACATATGACGAAATATTCTCAGAACTAGAACGATAGAGCATAAGGTACTGATCCAGCTGACTGGTACCTGTATACATGACGTCCAGTACCTGACTTCATCCAGTTTGACCCTTATTATTAAAGGAAGTCTGTATGAAAAACGACCTCAGGCATAACACCAATTTGTTTATTCTAAGACTTTATAGACTGACTGTTTTTTCAGTAAACTGAGCAATATTTCCACCCCTAAAAACTTCACTTATTAACCTGTAGATATGTTCCCCTAAACTGAAGGATGTCGTGCTATACGGATCACATAACTGCATTAGAGTATGGTGATAACATACTGAACGAGAAGGGGACCATTCAGACTTTTGAAAATGTGACTTTAAGGTTTTTCGAAATGACGGTCAACCTTGTGCAGACATGCTGATGTGATCGTACCATGGTAGAGCATCGCATTAACTCTGCACATGCCTGTGGCTTTATATCTAATCATATTAAATAGTGTATCCATTTGTCAATACTCTGATTTTTTGGTCCAAGCAACAGGCAACAAATTGAGTTTACGAGGCTAAGAATGCGATAAACAGAAAACGTTTGGAATAAATAGCCCCAGACTAATGCGGTCAACCGTCGACTCACTGACGTGGTGTCCAATCTCGGTCCAGAAGAAAGTTGTCCATCCCTAATCCAAAGAATGAGCAGCTGCACGATAAATTTAAGGGGAGTGATGAGGTGAAACGTTGGTCATACAAGGTACAGAAGAGAGAAAAGATAAGATTCAGAGAGTTGAAAATTAGAGGTATAAGAAAGGTGAAGGCAAGCAAATCGGTTTGCTTGAAATCAACTCATCCATTGTTTGTATATTAAGGGGAAAATGTGAGCGTGTTGCTGAATTAACGGTCCTGGATGGCCAGCGAACTTACTGCCACGACCGTTGGAACATCGGTTATTTGAAATAATACGACGGACAGTATTGTTGATACTTCGTCACACTGCATGTCTTCATCCATGATAGCTGATTTATTACGCCAGTACCACTCACACTTCTCATGCAAGCCGATCTAGTGTTGTCTGTATTCTGAAATGGCTATCAGATTGCATTGGGATTCTGTCAGTGTTCCGAAAAACAAGTTTCTGGGGACCGAAGGTAGGCTTACTTACAGTCCAATGCCATTACAGCAATCGCTTCAGAACTCATTTTGAGCTCACCGGACTTACAGGTTCCAGTGGACAGCAATAATCTAGCGGTAGTTTGAATGAGGTCCTTTCAAAGCAAATTCCACTCCTTGCAACTGTGTGGATTTGACAGACTGGTAATTGAAGGGTCCTGATTTCAAATGGGGAGACAGAATTGGTGCTTCATACGGAAACTTAAAAGCTAAGTGACATAGACCATTCCTATTGAATGACTAATGTTTATGAACCTATGCAACGATTACTGTGTGGTGTTTAAACGTGCCAATCTGATAATGGATACTACCCGGAGAACAAACAGTGGTTTATGATCAGCCAAACCTATGTAGAGATCTGGCCACTTCAGAGGCCCGAAATTAACCCAAGTGGGAATCACTGGACACAATTACCGATCAATGTGTATTGCAATAATCAGATATACAAGCCGGAATGTAAGTTGTTTAGGGTGGCTTAACAAACGTTGAATAATCTGAATTGATTACAACTTCCAAAGTGCGAGTGGTAGCGTGACCAAATTTTGCGTAGAAGCTCTGAAAGAATGTATCTATCTGCTTTGAGGTTCAAGCACACAGGTCGCCCAATGTGGACCGTCCTTACTGACTGTCACCACAATAAGCCATTGTGTGATAAGACCTTGTTAGCACTAACAAGCTGTCGTTCTCTTCTATCTCACCTAAAATCCGGACCAGTTTGAGTAAAACTGTAGAAGTTTTGGCCCCAAAGCAGGTAGTTCAATTTCAGTGAAACAGATAGTGCTTCTGAATTTATTTTGTACAGTAATTTCAGTCACAAGCGGTTAACTGAGATACAACGGAATATGTATCAGTGGTCGATAAACCTAAGTACAATGTCATAATTGAATTCCTATACAGCTCATAGGAAAGATTGGTGAACGATAAATTGAAAGTTCAAACTCTTGTGCCAAGAACGCACTTTTAATGTCTAAGGGCAATAAACATGATTTAGACTATCGGCTTTCTTATTCCCAAATTCCCTACTGTTGAATAAGTACTGGCTGATGTAGACACAAATGATCAACGTACAGCACTCTTGAAAATGTGCCAGAAAATGAGTGAACAGGTCGGTCCAAAATTAGTAAGAGAGTTTACGTGGCATAATTTGATGACGCCAGGCAAATATAATCATTATTACGATCGTACTACTTTTCACATAGTAAATTTATGTAAAATTTATACTACTAAATAACCTAGATATAATTCCGTATGAAGCTCCGGACAGATATGAAATTTAATTCGGAATAGTTTGGCGCTTAATGCACCAGAAGGAGGTAATCCAAATTGTAGGAGCTATGTAAAATGATTTTTGATTTTCTGTGAACCAAACCCAAATCCAATCACAAACAATCCCTATTTCGCACTGCGGGTTCAATATATTCCACGTTTTCCATTTGACCGAGAATTACCAATCGTAAAAGAGTAACTTGGAATCAACATGACGATTAACATGTCTCTTCTGGAGACGATTGAATGGTATGAACAATGCTCAAGCGAAAATGTGCTCAAACAGGGGCACACAGTAATTCAATCTTACCATATGTGAGATGAATGACAAGGTGATCAACACGACTGTCTCATGTGAGCATGCAGGCGGTTCGGATGCAGGCCTTGACAATCAGATGTAATAATGATGATCTCTACCAACAAAGAAACTAGAGGCTGATGATTCTGGTCGGAAGGGGCTGGCTGAAATCTGTACGTGAATGTGACGGATTCAATCAACTGCGAGTGATTTTCAATCCACATAAGCCAAAATTATGTGCTATTTACCAGTAAAACTCAGTGATCAAATCACGTTGGATACTGCACTCAAAGTCATGCGCCATCATACGACATGTTAGATTGCAGAAGTCACCGACAACAGGATTAATCATAATTACGCTCTACAATTCGAAAATGAACGCTCACAAGCAATCTGTGAACACATTGCATCTCCCATGGCCAATCATCCGTATCCCACTCGGGACGCAATCAAACACGAATACCGTGAACCAAGTTAACACAGTAGTTGTGTATCTACCAAACGAAGTGATTAACTGAACTGTATGATGTCAAACTCTTCCAAGTTCACATTAATGATGTTGAAGACACCCATCTTCTCACTCTTCTCACGTC
>LUCH01006103.1:8761-26266 GCA_013368495.1 Paragonimus heterotremus | reverse complement strand
ACTTTGCCTGAAATGTCAATTTTAAAATTTCAAAAAATATTTGAAAATCGAGGATTTGCGCCAAAAGGATCGTTTTGCCTTTTGAAGGACCTTCAAGGCGAATCCCGTGAAACGGATAATTGCCGTTTATTCTTAGAAAAATGAAGAAAGATAGGGCCATCCTTCAACACAGATCAAACACGGCACAGCAATCTCAAAATAATGCAACAAACCTTAACAAAATCAACAACCAGAATATTTACGCTAAAATGACAACCACTTATTCCAGAGCCAGATTTATTTGTTACAATGAAAAACACCATTCTTGGGTAACTTATATTCCTTACCGAACAATAAAAGGGTGCTCCGTTCACTGAACTTTCTAATCTTTGGTTGGTCGGTGAAGTAGATGGGACACGCCGACGCCAGGCCTAAGTTTGCCAACTCAACCGAGTCGGCCACGTTTTTGCCGTGTTGTAGTCTAATTTCCGGAAACGCTCTGTCAATCAAAACTGTCGAGGTCGTCAACTTATTCCCTCTGATAATCTGTCCAATAACACAGTGCCATATTGTATTAGTATATTTCATCCTTAGTCTCTTTGGTGCAAAACTGTAATTAACTTCCCGGAAACGATCTTTCGAATGAAACTGTTAAGGTTGTCAAAAAAAGTCGCTTCCGTGATTTGTGCAGTAGTACTGTGACATCGCGATCGAATCTTATTCTGATTGTTCCTGATTGTCGGTCTATGACTACGGGTTGCTCAACGTCTTCGTGGAAGATCATACAACACTCAACACTAATCTTCAGTCAGTTCAATTTTTAATGGTATCTACCAACTTTACGAAACAGCCTATTCTAAATGGTCAATTGAATCTAACGGGGCAAATTAAAGGTGTTTCTGGTTCCGTCCCATGCTCTGAGTCGCAAGTCTGTTGTAATTATTTTAGGAGCGTTCGGGCTAGATCCGCACGGTTACGGGCCGGCCTGCGAGAAAGACAACTTGAGGGGAAAGGTTAACTAAAGATTATTCTATTGTTAATTAAGCCAGAAGTATAAGAGATTGGGCTAAACGTTACGTTATCTGGGGAGAATGAAGTCAGTTGTAATTAGCGTTCGGGAGAGCGGAATACGGATGATAGAAGTAAACGAAATGGTTATATTCATGGTCCCTCGGTGATTTTGGGGCGCGCTTGAATACGATGACAGTCCACAGTGCGAAATCACTGCCGACTTCGTGGTGTGCAGAGGTTGTTTCTGCACTAGCTCCGACATATGTAGGCTTCACTTTGCCGAAGGCTGAATTTAACAATCTTGATGGTAATCCTGTGATTTACTGGAAAGTTTTGCAAAATTTTAAAAGCCTTTTTGAATCTGAGGTGTCAGATGACAGGCAGGGACTACCTTATCTGGTGCGCTACTACAACGGTCGAGCTGGGGATTCAATAGATAAATGTGTTATGCTGTGGCATAGCGCCGGCTTCCACAGGGCACGCCGACTGCCAAAGGAACTTTACGAAAAACCTTATCTTGTTGTTAAGTTTATGATATGTGAGCTGTAACCCAACAGCAAATATGTGTAACGGCGTCAAAGTTTTATTGTAACTATCGGTGCGGATGCAGAATTGCTAAACTCCACTGGGTCAAATAAATCTTACGGCCGACCTAAACTCGATGACCGTACTAGAGTGCATTGTGAAAGCCCTACCTGCGTACCCACAACGTTAGCGCGTGGAGGCTGTGGATCATTTTGATATGGTACGAGAACCGTCGTTTAACGAAATGACCGAGTTCATTTCACTTTGAGAAAATTGCACGCAGTAGAAATGGTCGGGTAATCAGCGAAAGTGAATGGAAAGACTCGAACGCGGCGCATTCGTCCGGAAGTATTCGACACCATACGACGAGGTAACTTTGAGTCATTCTGCCTTTTCGTTTCCCAAGATCGGACAAAGGACGCCCGTGTCACTTCTGCCTCGTGCTTCTAAATGCATTACTAGGCGTGCGATTCCTTCCTAGCCGGGCGTCTGCCCTTGAAATGGAACAACCGGTGACGACCTGGACGCTGCTTTGTTTGTTCAAGTCGTATCATCGGGCTTCAGGCTACAGGGTCAAACTGCGTTATGGCGTGAAGGGCTATGATGGGAATCGCCATAGCCTACCGCAGCCCAAGCGCACAGAGCCTGTGGCTGAAGATGGCGGGAAACATCAGGGTGCCTGAAGTGTGACTTGTTCAATGTGAAGACATACTAGGCTGAACGCAGTACATGTGTTTTTTACGTTTTGGCATCAACGTATGCACCATTTGACCCTGGCCCAGATATCACTCCAGTGAAAGAGGACCTGCTTGATCTTATCGGCATTTCAGGCACCCAATGCACCTTGTCGGTCACGATTGTGAACAGGTCAACCACCACCCGCTGCAAGAGTGCCCGTTTGAGTGTTGTTTCCGTGTGTGGGCAAGAGGCGGTCAACATGAAGAATGTTAACTTAATGACTGGCCTATCCACACTACCTGTACCGTCTAACAAGGGGGAAACCCACACATGGCCGCACCTGGGGTATCTCCCGTTTGATGGCATCCGTGATGCGGAACTGACCATTCCTATCGACTGGGATGTCCCTGAGGTTCATTATGTCATACGCCAGAAACTTGGAAAGCGCTGGCAACCGTACGCCGACAGGCTGTTGCTTGAATGTTTTATAAAAGCCTTTCCCGGTGAAAGGTGCGAGGAGAGTCGTCGATAAATTGTCTGTGTCATGGTGGAGCACACCCGACAAATATGATCATGAGATATTATATGTCCGTTGCAAATTGCATAGGCACCATACACTGTTCGGCATCCCTCAATCACTAACAACCAGTGATTTCAACAGACAACCTCTTCTCGTAGGGTAGGCACCGACGGCGATATAGAAGACTGGTTGTCAGGTTGCAATCATAGCGTGGCCTAAAATTTTCATTATCATAAGCAAACCCAACGGGGTGGATATGAAGCGATCTGCGGCGCATGTGAATACGATTACAGTGGGTAAGGTCTCCTTGTCTTGGGTGTTTCTACACGTCGTGGTCTGGTCACATACGTTCAAGTCATGTTGGCCTTTCAAGAGACATGAACAGAATGATGTTGCGGCAACCATGGACTACTTGAAGTTGGACGAAATTCAGTCTGATTAGAACTGTTCCCCTCCGGCTCAGCAGGGTAGCCGTTTAAAAGAATCGCTCTCATTAACGAGGATGCCGAAGTCTAGACGAACAACTCAGTTATCAAAGGGGCCTACTTCGTAAGTCAAACATTACTGTGGTTGATGCTGTAGTACGGGTTGGTGAGCAGTTGATGGTGGTCAACCTGGATTTCCAGTTCGAATGCTCAGTAGTTCTTCTCAACCGCCATTATCTGGCGGGTTGATTTTCGGCCATCATCAAAGGTTCGAGATATATTTCGGAATATCGCACGTTGTTTCGTTAATGGCGTGATGATTTCAGATTATTTGGGATAAACGCGTCATCAGTGCGCCTCCCACTATCGTTATCTGAACGCTATCTTAAATAACCAAACGATAGCCCTTCTGCCGTCCGCACAAATAGAAGCGGGTTGCTTTGCGTCTGCCACCGTTGGTCTGAGGTACTTTGGCCTAATAAGTATAAAGATTCGTGAGGTCACATGGATGGGTGGTTGTATTTTAACCTGCCTTCAATCAGGAGATGCCCATACCGAGTTTACACATTCTGTCAGTAGGGATGCATTCCGTGTGGTTTTGGTGGGTTTCGTCAGGAGACGAGGTTGACCCACTTAATTTTATTTCGATGGCAGATCTAACTTTGTCGGAGCTGACAAAGAACTCAAGTTGTGAACCAGTAGTTTACATCATGACTCCATCGACAGCACACTGCCACAAGGGTAGATACAGTGGCATTATACCTCACCCCATAGCCGCTATCGGCAAGGTGTGTAACAGTAACTTATATTTGCCACATAGCTCAACCACGAATCCACAGATGTTAAACGAACTCCTGACAACGAGACCCTGTGTAACCTCATCGTCACAAGGAAGATAACACTGAATGATAGACCATTAGCACCTGTTACGTCTGATGTTCGAGACATGCTGACACTGTTGCTCAGTGGTGTTTCGCCTTCACTGGATAACCGTGTGGTTTGTCCCGATCAGAAGATGATGTAATTGGTTACACAAAGGTGGAAGCAGGCTGGTTATTTGGGTGGGCTCTTCCGCAGTCACCGGCAAAACAGAACCTCCTTATCCTATCAGCGCAAGAGAAGTAGGTGGGTAAAGAATGCAATTTTTAGCTGAAAGACATTGCACTGACAACTTCAGACCACCCGCCAAAAATGCACCGCCTTTGACAGTTACTTGTGATGCTGACGAAATGTTTTAATGAGCACTGCTGTAGTGAAGACGAAGTATGAAAACTAAAGCGAGATATCAGATGTCTCTTCCTCCTGATGTGCAATCAGCACCTTGTCCACGCTGTGAATGCAAAGCGTGAGTCACGGCGATAGCCTGTGTGTAAGCGTGCCGTTTAGTGTCGGACACTGGCAGATCAAATATTGGTTGTACGTGAACGGCCTTCGTTGTATTGCTGTTACTTGAGTTGGACGTTAAGCACAAAGTTTGGTATACACTAGGGCCGAGGTCCGTTAATACATCAGCTAGTCAGTTTAAGAACCAGAGCTGAGTTGGTCCTTATTTCTACGGATACGCTGCGGTTGTGTTCAGAGTTTGTGTAGAAAGGAAGGCCACAACGTTTTGGATACCACAAGCTGAAAAAATTGACGTGTATGCCTGGTTCTGTTGAATCGGTGTGTAGTAGTCTAGGTGGTCCGATTCATCAAAGATAAGAGGAAAGAGGGAACTCATGGGCCAGTGAGGCCATAATCGAAAGCCCAGATGAGTTCAATTTATCAAGTTGTCAAGCCTGATAATATGAAAATCTGACTAACCCCTACCTCTCCCAGTTGCTTATCCCTGTATAATCTCCTTCGCTTGCTTCTGAGCGCTAATTTGATCCTGGCCCATATTTTTTGGTTCATCGCGTCAATCTGAGAGTTTTGCGAATAGCCTGTTGTTAACCATTATGCCGCGCTTTAATAGTGTGTGCATCACTTTCTGCGGGCTCGACTGATTCTCATTGTCCATTAACATCTCGGTTACTCGGAAGAACTGTGCTGGGTATGAATGTCGCATTACGTGACTAAAACTCCAGTTTGGCCTGTTCGGCATCAAATGGCAAGACATTTCCTGGAAACGATCAGTCGAGCGAAGCTGTTGTGGTCGTGTGTTTTTTCGCCGTGATAATCTGTTCAGTAGTACCGTGAGATTATTAAACAAACTTTCCTCGATTATTAGTGACCTTCGGTTTACTGTTGCGCGTTACTAGACGTCTCCGTAAAATTTGCACTCCCGGCACCCCCGACAACTCAGTTATTTCATAAAGTGGCCTCAACGGTTTAAGTATATTGATATATGTAAACAGGCTCGCTCATTGTGCCGGACAATGCAGACATTCCCGGCACCCGCTCTCCAGATACAAATGATTCTGTTTGCGGCATATCACTTTAGCCATTTCCGGTTAAGGTAGACCTCGTTGCCAGGTATTTCGTACCACTTCGTGTTCGACCAACGTTGTAGTCAATGTGACAGTCACCGCTCAGAAGTATTTTCCACAGTTTGATTCCAGTTGCTCTAGGTTA
Organism: Paragonimus heterotremus; assembly: GCA_013368495.1. Lineage (NCBI taxonomy): Eukaryota > Metazoa > Platyhelminthes > Trematoda > Plagiorchiida > Troglotrematidae > Paragonimus > Paragonimus heterotremus. The sequence continues at coordinate 20,575 of LUCH01006103.1, read as the reverse complement.
TTACACTGCACACTTATCCGTCTAAACCTCTAGCATGTAATTGTGAGCCGTGTTACCTCACGGACTTTTGGTGGTTGGTAAATCAACGCCTGATCTACTCATCACGTTTTCCGATAGGCTGGGTATAGAATAGTCGCGTCTGTAGGCATCCAGCGTCCATAAGTTCTCAGCCCGCTGAACAACCGATTCGGACCTAGAAGGAAGGACGATGGTATTGGCGGGGTTTTTATTACTAAAGTGCTGCCGCACAAGGAGTTAACTGCAACAAAATTGAAAACAACAAACCTCCATGCCGAATACATCAAATATGCAAGTTCCTAAACCAACGACTGATGTGGACCTGATCAAATTAACGGTCATGTAATGGCCGGGCGATCAAACACAAAACGGAACCAGGGTACGTAGAAACAAAGGTTCAGCAGTATAAAATAAGGAAGAAAAACTATGCAAGAACAAGTTTCCACAAGTAAAGATATCAAGATTTTGTAATACGTCAGGATTAACGTTTGCGGGAGAAATGACTTGTTGCGCGTAACTTCAATGGTTGTGCCAGTCTCGGAACCACTACCAAGAAGATTTCCAATACATAAAGAGGAATAACCAATGAGAAATAAATGAATAAAGCAAGCAGCGTAATCACCGACTTTCTATAAAACATATAACAGTTGTCAAACTTCCCTCACTGGCAACTTCTCCAACAATTCGGGCGAATTTTTCCTCCGGAAAAGAAATGTCTCACAGGTATTAGGACGACGGGCCATCAGGGTCGTTCGGTGCCTCCAAGATAAGCTACAATAAGTTAGGTTGTCAGCTATATACATATATTGGAGATGTTCTGGCTGTGTGGTGACTTCATTCTTACCAGTTCAGTCCTCACATAAACTGACCATCTATGTGGTTCCACGTTCAGTGTGGATGGTGGCAGTTCACCAAGATTCCACCCTTCCAAGGTAAAGGTTTAACAGGGCCTATGAGAACGCCGTTTGTGTTTCTTTCCACCATAAATGCGCAGTAGTTGGAACACACTTCCTGTTCCGCGTTTTCTTTTTCAGTTGAAATCACGCTGTTTCACCTGGAAACCATTGTCTCATCCTAACTGTGAAAGCGGATTCTCGACTCTCTCATCAATGTCGATACGGCGGAATGCATGGACGTTGTATGTGAACGTTCCAACGCGGCAGCATTCTGATCATATCCTCTTTCCGGTCGTCACTAATGATGACCATCTGGTTGACGGAGTGATCATCAATCCACCATTTGGATACAGTGACCGCTCCACATTAGCCTTCAATCTCATTTGTTACTGTTTAAAACAACGAACAAAAAATTCCGTAGTTCGGAATGTCAACTAGACTGAGTTTATCAGGCTGAGGAGCTACTTAGAAATAATCGTATCTGAGTACAATTCTGCGGACCAGAATTGTCATGTACTTTGAGCTGCAATTAAGAAGGAAGACGATTCATTCGAACCGCACAAATTGTGTACCACCCTTATCGCCCAACTTTTCCACATGGAATACATCCTCTCTTTGGTAGACGCCCCAGTTAACTAGAGGGCATATGCCGACGAGGAGCCCTGGAGGACCCAGGTGCCTCCCATACTGTTCGAAGCAGGTGTAAGTGAAAAATCCGCGAACACAGTGAACCCCTACGACAAGAGACGTTCGTAATAGGTCGCGCGAGCAGATCTGATTAAAGTACATGTGTCGGCTGGTACACCTTCACTTCATACTTAGTGCTGACCGGCTGCGTGTGGTTACTGATTAATGGCGACAGCTGGGCACGCTAAAGCTGTTTGGAAAAACAAAAAATACTTGACGTGTTTGTCGCACATGATCGCATAAATATCTCGCGTCTACACCCGTGTTACTTTCACTCTTAAATGACCACCTGGCAACCTTTCTGTGTTGCTAAACATTTTTTGTAATCTATGTATCTGCCAGACAGAACAAATCGACATCTAAATTCGGCGGTAATTACATACTAGGAAATGCCGTTAGTCGATCTGTTCTTCGTGTTATATGATAACAATCGTTTGCTAATGCTATATATTCTTTCAACTGACACAGAATTATTAGTTTTACATGAGAAGTTTTGCTAGAAAGTTACTTGTCATAGTTCACACGGCCATTTTAGATACTCCCAATGACCAAGTAATTATGCTTTTCATTACTTATCCCCTGAATGTATATTTAAAGCAAGGAGACATTCCACAACAGCCGTACGTTCAGAATCCCGTATCGGTCCGACAATTCTCAAGACTTGCAAAATTTCTTTGAGTTTGGGCTATGAACCAAATCTTCCGCTAATATCCGCCTATTTTCCCGAGAAAGCCCATGATTTCTAGTCTCCTCACGTCCCAACAACATTTTATGCACATTTTCCGAGGGCATTTATATGAAATATTGGCGAATTTTTTCACCTTTCCATTTTGCCATCTTGAAGTCACCTTGTAACATGCGAGTCGGCCGTCTTAACTTTGGTTGTCTGTAACGCCTGCGGACCAACTCTGGAGGAATGTGGAGACACCGGGGGAAAGTCCGGAGAAGGGAAACAGCCAGAAACAAGCATGAGCCAGAGGCCCAGGAAGCCATGCACACGATTTACATGAACGGCAACTAAGGCGGCGCCGGCAACACAGCAGCACGCTCCATCACCAATTCAAATTCATTTCGTGCGCGCCTGCTGGTTTCGGTCGCACATTCCTGGCATGACCTTGACTAGTAGGTCACCTTGTAAGGTGAAAAGTGATGTAATTGCTGAGCTTTTCTACCAAATCTTAGAGATCATGAGAACTGTCCTTCGGAGGCATCAGTCTCAAATGCATTTTCATAAACTGGAACTTTCCTCTTTCTTGACTCGTTCGTTGCCTTTTTCACGCAAATGAAGTGTTGTACTATTATTACCCATGCATATTGCGTGTATTTAGGTGTATAGCCTTACGGTATGTGCGCTGACTGCGTTAACCTGAGCGTATTTCTCAAAAACTTGTTGAGAAACGTACCGGCAGTAAAATAGGGCTTCAGCCGTTTCTCTGCGACTGTCAGACGTGGAGACTTCTTTAAACCCTTTATTTGTGACCGCGGTATCCAGGGCGTATTATTTCGCCTTCAACAAAGTGTGCCCACCAAACGGATGCTTTACTCCACCTTGGCAAAGCTCGAGGTAACCGATCGTTACCGCCGGGCGTTTAGCACTAATCGCCGTAGATAAGTTGTTTAAGGTCAGAGCATGCAGGACAGTGGGTCCCAACAAGTTTAACCTTAGTATGCCCAAAGAAACAACTGCCAGACAAGCAGTACCACTTTACAAGCTATTCAGTCAGATGCCTCGGACTGGCACTCTTTCAAGTGCAGTGTAGAAACCACGGTCAAACTCGTTTTCAAAGCAGGTGACCAGTACCCCACCGGCTGACAATCGGCCAGTCAGCCTTACCAGCCATTCATGCAGGATAATCGTGCGCTGGTTAAGGCCCGCCGTCTTGAAGCACTTCTAGTCGGAAAGTTTTCACACACACCGGCATGGTTTCTGTCCTAACCGGTCATGAGTATCGGGTATGCATATCTTCATGGACAGTGTTGGGCAGGCAAATCATAGTGGCCTTGCCTCAAATGCTACTTTCTTTGTTTTCGTCGAGGCTTTTGACCATGTTCCATTTACTCTTCTCAGACGTAAACTAGAAGCTGATGGCACCCAAGAAGTACCGAAACCGGAACAGACTCCCCGGCTTCTTCCCTGATTTCCGCGAGGACTAAATAAGAGCCGGTGCTAGATCCTCTTCTTTTATTTACTTCGACGACCTTTCGGACAATATTTTCAACAGCGTCCTTCTCCATGCTGAAGGCCGGAAACTGAGAATGTTATTGATCCCAATGCACTGCAGACTAATCCTGACATCGTTAACCGCTGTTCGAACGGTCGCAGTCTCATTAAATGACAATAGTTTAACAAATACTTTACCCGGTAGGAATTCCAAGAAAGATTTCGCAGTTCGTAGAGAGTCTGGCACAGCAGATATCACGAAACTCGATCTAAACAAGGGTATGGGAATCTGGACGTCGTCCAAATTTTACTTTGCGTATCACCACGGGATGGCGGCAAAGAAGAGATCTGCCACTCTTAGGAAGACTACGCGCAATACTCCCGAAGGCCTAACGGAATTTATGTGGCGCCGCTATTCCAGTACGCTACTCAGGCAGCGTATTTCGGCTTGAAGAAAAGTATGATGGTTGTATAGCTTGTTCAGCGTACGTCAACCGACTCAGTCACGAGCTTGCAAAATGTCATGTACCGGTTTTGACTTGTAATTCCCGCTCCGTCTCCACTCGAATTCTGATGGCTTTGCAGTGATTCAGCTCCCTTACATTTATTTGGGACTTCCTTAGAACAGCTCTCTGTTGTAACAAATGATGATGGTCGAAAAACACTTACCAAGAAGCCTACAATTTCCGCCTTTGGCCTTTCTTCTGGCGACAGTTCTTTTCATAAATGGTTACAAGCCACTGGAACGGCCATCCCTCTGACGTCATTGACCGCCATTCTGGAGATCGTTTTAAAGCGTTGCTGGACACATATTTGTTCAAAATAGATGGGTGATCTTACTCTGTTCCTGATAGTAACTGTAATCTCCAACATCAGTGCTACGCCGCATCTTCAGTTATTGCTTCTTAAGTCAACAGATGCTTACCCGACACTGACCAAGACAGACTCAGTAGATGTGGGCATTTTTGACCTTTTGATGTACACCCTTTTAGTTATCCCAAGACCATTTGTTGTGTAACGCACAATCGAAATTGACAAGTGGGTTGATTTGGTCGTTGAATTATTCGAATCGCACTCGTCTGTGGTACCTATCGTTGCGCTATCGAACTGCAATCCCGCACAGCTCTCCTTGAACGTTCGCCAGCCGCTCATTATCGCGGAGTTTTGTAGCGAAGGCCTGACACAATCTCACTGATTGGCCATTGAATGGACCCTGACATGTAATCTGGACTTTCTAGCGTGGCGTAGATTTTCCACATTTTTAGACCGAATCCACATTTACACCTTCATCAAGTTCGGCGAATTGTGTTCGATAGAGTGATTGCAATTTCCCCAGGTCATCAATGGATGACGCTCGACCTACGAAGAGACTGGCACTGCCTAAAATGCGAGGACATCAGAAAACGAACTCAGGCTTTGAAGTGCGACGTTTTTGGCATGTGCGTACACCAAACTTGCGCGTCAAACACCGCTGAATTGTTCGACTGCCTCGAAAACCGCCGTTCTGATCTGCTGAAATTTTGCTGCCCAAAGTGTAGCCTTATCGGTGTCAAACCGAGTGCTCCTCAAGAATGACCATCAGGAAATGAGACGAGTGTCACATGTGTCCCGTCACGTCCGGAGTCATTTAACACATGGGGGTAGGTGACCGCTGAGCTTCGGCTGCGTGCATATGCTCCAGCTTTTTGGAGAACGACATCTGTTGACGTGGTTGTGATGGCCTGGAGAAATCTAGCCGCGTCAGATGGGAAGAAAACTGGAGGCGGACGCCAGTGTAAAGTGAATTCAGGAATGGCCGAACCCACCACCATACAGGAAGCCGCGGAGACCAGTTGTGTTCTGAGCGGCCATAAAAATCTTCGACAAAAATCAGTGCGGGGGGGGCTCGGTGTACACCTAGAAAATTACAGTCAACAAGCGACCGACGAAGGACGGTATTCTAGCACTTGTGTAGTTAGTCGGCATAGTGCTTCAAGGCGGAAACTAGTCGGGAACAGCCAGTTGGGCGCGAAAATATTAAAATGCATATTATGGGACAAATATATATATTTCAACGAGCGTGACAGTTGTGTTTTAATGAGAAAAATCAGCTATACTCAAAAATGGTCCATATTCGAACTTCTGGTGAAAAAACTGTCGCCATTTTTTTTGACAAAACCGCCATGTTGACCTTCCTAAGCGATTTTACGTTCTGAAAATGCTTTCATCAGAAGTCTCTTGGTGAAATACGTTCACCCGACTTGCAGAAACGCTCGATTTTGTGTGGTTTGGGAGATATAATTGCATTTGTAATTTTCGACCACGCTGTGTTCACATTGCACCGTACATGAAATATCACAGTGATTCCTAATGAAGGCTATGTCGCCACGGTTGTTGGTTAGTTACACATCTGAATTATATATCCAGCCCGTATCTCTGATAGTATTCCTGATGGAAAAGGGCCTACGTTATCACGTGGTTGTTTCTACTTACGGTATGGTGTAAACATGGATAACACGTCCCACCCTATCATTATAAACGTGCGTATTGTTTTGTTCATTGCTTATTGCTCATGCTTTGATGTAGCTGGCCAAACGTGCTCACTTATCGACGGATATCGACCACCTTTGATGCTCGTTACTTATCCGACGAAAACATTGATTCCCACTTCTACCATTTCAGCAATAGCCCTTCGATCTTTGGATCATAGATGCTTATGACTCCGGTGACCGTTGATCTGTATTTTCGCCGGGTGCAGACTCTACTGACGGCTGCCAGGTTTTTATCTCATTTTTTGCCTTAAATAATGGATATCTTTATAACTTATCCTGAACGGTCCCAATACAAGTTATTCTGATTTCTGCCCTGTTCCTGTTAACAGCGTTGATGATAGCTCAAGTCAGCTGGACGAAGCATTTATAGGGTAAACGCATAATGCATACTTTGGCGCTGATCGTAAACAACGGGCATCAAATTTGGTCAATATCCGTCGATAAGTGAGCACGTTTGGCCAGCTACATCAAAGCATGAGCAATAAGCAATGAACAAAACAATACGCACGTTTATAATGATAGGGTGGGACGTGTTATCCATGTTTACACCATACCGTAAGTAGAAACAACCACGTGATAACGTAGGCCCTTTTCCATCAGGAATACTATCAGAGATACGGGCTGGATATATAATTCAGATGTGTAACTAACCAACAACCGTGGCGACATAGCCTTCATTAGGAATCACTGTGATATTTCATGTACGGTGCAATGTGAACACAGCGTGGTCGAAAATTACAAATGCAATTATATCTCCCAAACCACACAAAATCGAGCGTTTCTGCAAGTCGGGTGAACGTATTTCACCAAGAGACTTCTGATGAAAGCATTTTCAGAACGTAAAATCGCTTAGGAAGGTCAACATGGCGGTTTTGTCAAAAAAAAATGGCGACAGTTTTTTCACCAGAAGTTCGAATATGGACCATTTTTGAGTATAGCTGATTTTTCTCATTAAAACACAACTGTCACGCTCGTTGAAATATATATATTTGTCCCATAATATGCATTTTAGTATTTCCTGACTTGCCAGTCAATTTTTTTGTAAGTGAAGAGGAATATTCACCATCAACAATAACTGTCCGAACAGATGTTCGCCATGGACGAAAAGCGGATGATATAAATGTGTCACAGAGGCCGCTCATAGTTGACATATGAACTGCATCGGTAACTCGCTTGCTCCCGGAGTGGTGGTCAAAAGTACGTTGATCTGACGTGCACACAATCAGAAATCTGGTCTCAGAGGACCGTCAACGCTTGAAGGTGGTCTCAATGGGGTTGTCTGATATGGGGTAAAAGGGAGTGTAACCTGTTCATCAAGACTTTCCCAGATCGAGAGTAGGAAGCCCTGCGTCTACTGAAAGTCTCTTCCATACCCTTCAAGCAAAGGGAGTAGTGGATATACAGTTAGTACTTTTCCTTACTCCTTTTTCCAGGAACAGCGAAGTAAGATCGGGCAGATCGAGAGCGGTATGCTCCAACGATTGGAGCTTCTTACACAAGATGGCCGGGATATGGAAGTGGGTTTGAATCAATAACTCCGCGATCCTGGCTCTTGTAGGTATGTGACCGCCAGAGGAGGTGATGGGTGCCTAGGTCTCTCTTTCCGGGTACACTCTAGTTTGTCCGGACTCCCTCTGTGTTAGTGGTTTACAAGCAGTAATAATGATTATTTATGGCCGCGATACTATTCCGTCTACTCTTGTACTAGCCGGAGCTGACTCGGACGAAGTTTGCAAAGGATTGTGATGTAAGGTAAATATAACACCGGACAATTCCACTATACTGGGTGTAATCGGTCACTCTCTTTGATAATTTCGAGATCAATTGTCAAACGACCTTAGGATATTTGGGGCAAACAACCATTGTCCAATAGTGAGGGACTTCAGCGTGCCCAACGTCAGTCAGGTAATCCAAGGGTGTACGAGTGATTCGGACCATTTTTCTGAATCACTGCTTCGATTGGTCGTCGACGAGCTGTGCTGATATCAACATGTGAGGCTCCTGTGCGGTAGCGGGCCGGATGCCACACGAAGTTGGATCCGAAGTTTTCCGCACTACAGTCGGATACCAATCGCGTAGATACTTTTCCTCTACGGGAGGGGAAAACTATGCGCCCTTAGACCCATGGTAGGCGGAAGGTAAACTGTGGGCTACACTCACTCAGTACGACGGCATTTCTAGAGAATTTCACTCGAGGACTTAAGGGAGCCGAGCTCAATTTCGAGTTAGGTGGTAACGTGGTTATGGCTGTTGTACACTTATACAAAATTAAAAACGATTTTGTGGATCCTGTGGGACAGTTTGCACCTATGTCTCGCAGTTTTCCCCATGCTGAGGGGACTCCTCGGTTTGATGTTGAAGCGCGTGCACTCATCAGCCGCCGACCTCGGCGGTTGGTGGGCTACCAGGCCGGCCGTGGTTAGAACAATGGCTCTGGCAAACACAATAAACGTACTACTATGGTGCCGAAAAAGCGTCAAAAGTAAGCAGAAAGTCTGGTCACGAAGCTGATAGCAACATTGATGAAACCTTATCGATGTATATGCAACGACACACCGAAACCATGGCGAAAGTCTCAACACCAACGAATTAGCACTAAAACGGAGTTTTCGAGAACCTAAATAAAGGTGAACTAATGGCTCGGCGCTACACTCCGGTCGGTTGCTAGGACAACACAAAGTCTGACTTGCTCGTTTGTGCTGGACCATGTCTCGTCGAAAAGCTGCTCAGCGTCGACGAGGTGAAATGCATGCTGAGGTTGGCTGATGCCGACAACTCTTGTCTAGACAGCGTGCACCTTTTGATACTACGTTAACTGGCGGTGGAATTGTCCCTGCAGCTGACGAACTTGTGTCGGCAGTGTGTGAAAGAACTCAGACCAACAGGGGGTAAAACCAATCGGTGACTGCCCCAGCATACAATGGGGAAAGACGGTCGAAGGCAGCCAGCTGCCAGTTGGTAAGCTTAGTTGGTTTTGGGGAGGATAATGAAGCAGCTGATAGCCCATCGCCTTCAGGAGCAATTAAACCGTCTCACGATCCTCAGTGAGTGGCCGCATGGATTTCGGAGAGAGTGGTCCTGCTTGAAATACATTGTGTTTGCCAGAAAAAGGTGAATGGAAGCGAGGGCTTAAAGTAAAACAACCGACGTGGCATTTCTTGATTTCAGTGGGGCTTTTGACAATGTTTCATGTAACGATTTCCTCACCGTCAATACAGCACGTTGTCAGCCAGCCTACAATAAACTGAATAGCGGGCTTCACATATGGTGGGTCACACTTGGCATAGTCAGCCAACACCAAATGGACTGAGCGACTACACCTAATAGCATTCCATCAGGATCAGTGCCCGGGCTCCTGTCGTTTTCAATTTCCCTCAAAGATCTACTAGAGCGGCTGTAGCCGCTTTCTCTGGTATTTGCCGGTGACACATGGACATGGAGAACCGTCTCTTCCGAAGTAGATGAAGAAATGCTTCGACAGGAGTTGGACACGGTATCATGATGGACAGTACGAAGCAGCCAGTTTGCGCATCCACAGAACTGCTCACTCGTAGACTTGGGGGACTTCAAGGATGTTGGGGCATGTCATGTCAAGGGGTACATGCCAGTGGCGAACAAGACCTCTGTGTGTTAGTGCCTGGCACCCTCAAAGCACAGATTCACAGAACACAGGTGTGCGTTAAAGCTACAGGAATGTTTGAGGCAAGCCGTCGGCCTTTTGCAATAATGTAGGGAAAGGCCTTTTGTTTACCACTCCAGCTTCATGTTTGTTCGAGACTGGAAAATAGCCATGCAGCAGTGTTTCCCTGTATACAGACAGAGCTGTCTCAAACTGAAATGCTGTAGGCAGCAGCCACGCACCCCAAGGGTTTTGGACAACTTCGCGTTACCCTATTGACGTTATATGAAGAGTGAGCAGATTCCCCTCTTAAATATGAGCATAGATTCCGGGGTCATCCCCTCGGAATTCTCATACAGCGACAGAAACAACTTTACTCTGTAGTTCGTGCATCTCGACCAGCCGTCACCATTCGGAATGCGCTGCCAGCACAGGTGATGCTGGCACCGGATGGAATAGACTTGGACAGATTTGTGGATGCACAAATGATAGCGCGCCGGAAGTAGAAGGGCACGCAACGTCCTCTGCATTTTGATGTCCAGCTGATCAGTGGAGAACCCTACACCGTCGGCGACTCCTGCCTTCTATCAAGGGACAATAAACAATTTCCAAGATCACTTTTCAGGTAAACTTATATCCGCAAAATGTCGGATGAAAACGGAATTGGCTCGTATAGCAATAACTGAATTACTGAACTACCGGAATAAGTGGATCTCTTCCAGTCGAAAGAAACGGTAAGCTGAAAGGCGACGCTGGTAATTCGATTGATATATCAGAGTCAGAAGTGCTGAGGCCGCTAAAAGTGGGAGTCCTCACCTCTGTGGACAGATGGAGGAGAAATAGCAAAGAAAATGGGTAAAGACTCTAAACTTGAGCAAATGAAGTTTTACACTGAAAGAGAATTGCTGGAACAAAGCCCCGTCTGGATATAAACTGGGGTACCCACAATTGAAAACTCCTCACTCTGACTGACTCGCCCGGAAAGAAAATACCGACGCCCATTCCTAACGGCTAAATTCTTTGTGCTTGACGTTAAGGATTTCTTGCTTTAGCTCAACCCTTTCAATGCAATGAAACAAGATGGGCTCCATCCTAGCATCCTGAAAGAATCGGTCCCAGGTTTGGCAGCGCCCCTCCATAGTCTGTTCAGAAGACACTTCAGACTATCACTCTTCCGGAAAGACATCACTGACACATCTATGTTTGAAGCGGGAGATCGTCACTCCCCTGCTAGTTGCCGGCCGATCAGCCTCACCAGCATCCCACGCAAGGTAGTGGAGTACTTTTAAAAACGCGCCATCCTTAAGCATTTTTCTCAAATCACCTTCTCTTCTTTATCAAGCATGGCATTCTTCGCGATCGGTCATGCATAACCATTGCACCAATCTTCATGGATGGCCTGGCAGACGCCAAAGGCAATGGCCATGTCTCGAGTGACATCCTTTTCGACTTTGACAAAGCTTTCGACCGTCTCCCACACGGTTCTTCTGTACATAGCCCGGAAGTTTACGGCATCCAAACAGAGGTCCCTCAGTTCAGTTCAGTTCAGTTCAGATCGCAGAGATTGAGGCTAGTAGTCGCTTGATGTCCAGTTTCTTGGCTAGTGAGCTCAGATGATCCTACCGTGCTGCGACAAATGGAGAAGAAAAACTTCCCTTCAACAGTGTCTTGGAATCTTCAGAGGTATGTAGAACACAGTAGATCATTGAAAGAGCATCGAGAATATATCTGATCAAATCCTCAACAGGACCATGTAAGCAATCTATCGGGTGCCAGCGGTTGAATGATGGAGGGAAGCGGGATTGGAATCACCGTCAGCAATCATGGTATACTCAGATTAAAAGATAGGATCAAAGCCAATGCTGGTGCTACTATATCTCTATCAGACTTTTGGATGACAGA
>LUCH01006102.1:0-16230 GCA_013368495.1 Paragonimus heterotremus | reverse complement strand
CAAGTGCTATCGGATCACATCTGATCGACGCAGGTCATCAAATCACGCCCGACAGAGCGTCCAAAACTATTTACACGTCCACTCCCGAGTTGTCAGGGCGAGACTGTTATCAACGGCAGAGGTGATCGCTCTCAGACTCTACAACCCTCAGCTGTGCGCCCAAATGAAATTCATACAGGCCCTACACCTCCCATGACCAACTATGTGTAAACCGTCAGAAACTCAATGGCCCAGTAACCTGATTAACACGTTATCACACCCCGGTCACATGACCCATGTAAACAAAACGCACTCTCACACAAACAAACACACCGTCGCCAGGGTAGACAGTCATCCACATGTTTATTTACCCTTTAAACCTACAATACACAGTGGGCATTCTGACAGTCACAAGTCGTTGAGCTACACGACAGCAACCAACTAGTTTGGCCGAAATCTCGAACACTACTGCCAAGAAGACCGTTCGGGTTGTCGAGTCCGCACATTGGCTTGTAGAAATGTGAACTCTGATTCTGAGATATGTTCGGCAAGGACCTGAAGGGTCATGACGCTCGGGCACACCGGAAAGGAATGAACCACAGTGCATACTGTGAAAATAAGATTCATAGCAAGTGCATTCGTTGAATAAGCTGCCCATTAAATATTTTCTAAATTTCCAAGTTAGTTGAAAGACTAAATTCCAATGCGTAACACAGAAAACTGATATGCGATGGTTATAGGGATGCACACGGCCTAATCGAAATATTAAGCACACTACACGATAAGTTACAATGGAACACCTTGAAAGTAGCGACCACGGCAACTGCGAATTCTTAAGGATGGGTTCCAGTCCTGGTATTGCAACCTTAAAAGCTAATATGCAGCCGGAACAGCGAGTTCAACCCCGTAACACATACCTCTTGGCAAGGCTTTTATAGGAAAGTCAGCAACGAGTATCGCTAGTTAAAAGGTAGAATCCGATGACTATGACCAAGTTGAGGAATCATCATTCTTTTCTTCAGAGTAACTGGAAACCACTGAATATGACATTCACGGGGAATAACGCATGAATCAGCAAGTATTCGCTCTGTAGCTTTGTTAACGTAAGGAAAGAATTATTGGAAATCTGAGATTCGACTGAATTTGAACTAGCCTACGCAAACACCCCATTAGCTGAGCTAGGACGGACGTACAACTCAGTGTAAATGTGAAAGTTCTGAACTCCATTAGTGGTTTCATATCTCGGCCGGTAGGGTACCTGGGTATAATGTTTTCGTTGTTAGTTCGGATCCGATAGTAGTCCATATTTTTCACAACTGCATATGTCTCAAATACACCAACTGTTTCGTTCTGTATGGCCCAAGCTGAAACGTGACCCTGCCGATTTTGAGTAGAGCATACGACCTATCAACATAGTAGACCAACCATACAGCTGGGAAATGGCTATCCCGATAAAGTCATAAATTGGAACACCATTATAACAAAATCACGCGATCCGCTCATCCCACCGTTGAAGACATTATTGAGCAGCTTACCTATAAAGGGAGATATTACGATAAAAAGTTAATCGTAAGTTCTATAAAACCCTCAGATACAGTCACGTAGGTAGTTCGCTACATCGCTGTTTTGGACTTTGAACTTGGAAGACGAACTTTTTGTCTGGCTATTCCGTGCCTGTGGAATCACTCCTTGCTGTAGTACAGTATACTGTGTTAGTAGGATAACTAAACGTTTACCACATCTCCTCAGATCATAAAGCCTGAGTCAGACTAAACGAGCCAACAGTATAACTGGAACATATCTGACTGACACAAACCACAGGAACCGTACGCAAATCTCCTCGTGTGGCTTAGAGTTCCAACGAATAATTTGAAAACTGTTGGACAACGGATACTACATTACTGTCGAAATAACCGCTAATCGGTTGTAATCCACCTTTGTTCACATGAACGAGTTGTTCAAGCCTAGCAGTGGTCAGAGCAAAAAGTGAAATTAGCTGGTTTTATACACTTCTGTGATTTAGGATCCAATTCCGTGAGATATCTTCCAGCCACTCATAGTCACAGTAGTTAGCTCACATTCAAGTTATTCTTTGTTACTATTGATACTGACTGCTGAGCTAACAACTGTTGGTTAGAGGAGTCATCAATTTCGTCAATTATGCTACATGGTTTTCGAAAATTTTAATGGCATTTCTCCAACACCTGCATAAAGAAAAACTAACTGAGCAAATGAATCCGGTCTTAACACATACCTCCCACACAGGACGTGGAGCAAAAGAGAGAAAGACTGTGAACGCCAGGAAAAATTTGACTAGATTCTCATGCGAATGTCAAAAACCGCGACCACGTTGTATACAACCGTAGTGGTCCGATGAAGATGCTTCGAAAGCTCCTGTGTGTCACGTTTTCTTCTATGGTTCAATAAACATTTGAGCGACATAATAATAAACTTGATGTCAAAACGCCAACCCACAGCCAGCAGAACTACTTCGGATTATCTGTTTAACAATTTAAGTGGTATGAAGACAGTTAATATGCGTAGTAAACTTTGTTACAGCATGTATTTCGCAGTCTGTTTCAGTGTATAAATACTTATAGATCACAAAAAACAACACCGCCCAGAGTACAGTAAAAAATGACTGTCCTGTGTTCTGTCAGCCGAAGAAACTGTGGGCGGATAGACGCTAAACTGATTACAATCAGTTTATCTAGAGACAAACCAACGGCAGTAACCCTTACCTTTCATAAAGACTGTCAAGCTGTCCATAGGCGAATAAGCAGAATAGAAGAAATCGTCTTGGAGAGCACACAGTATAATCCACTAAATTTCTGAGTGGTCGCAAGTTTGAACTCCTACGAAATACGGCCCCAAGAAAACCACGAATTGCATTCCCCTGTGAAGAACTGCTAGTTAGCTCATAAAAGCCGGGCTTTCAACGAAGCCACTACGTTTGGTGAAGTGAGCCGTAGTCAATACAACCTCGAACAGGTGACGATTATCAGAAGTTAAGGCAAACAGGGAGCCAGCGTAAGGTATGAAAGAAATAGCGAAAACGGTGCGTCGCAAAACAGAAGACTACATCTCAGAAGATGTAAGGTGAATCGCACTTCACAAATTAGCCAAATCAATAAGATAGGTTGATTGTGCTAAAAATTGTGTACCATACGGCACCTCAAAAAGTGTTAACAAAGAGGAATCATCTAATGGAGGTCATCTATGTTGTACACAACTAATTCGTTTACAAGACAAGCTCTCAAGACAGATCCGTATACCGGAAACAGCAATGTTTAAAAAAGGATGCTGAAGTATACGGAAAACAACAGGTACAGAACGCAAAAGCATGTGCAGAAAGGACAACCGCGGAAGGGATTCAATACCCGTGTTGGTAATTTGAAAGACAACATCGTAAGGTATCGTAACCGATCGACGAAACGCATGTGTAATGCCGTCGGAAACTGATGGTCATTTGTTTACATGAAACATTGGAGACGCTCCTGAACGGTTCCGGAAAGAAACCAACCAGAGTGCACGCTTTTGTCCCATCAGGTTGGATTGTACAGATGCCAACAGTTGAGACTGCATTGGCCAATTAAGGGACACAGAAGTGTAACACACGGCAGTGATGATTTTGACAAACCAGTGAGAACGGGAAGTATGGTGAGAGACGATCAAAGTCATTTCAGAAACGTAACCTTACGCATACACATGCCAGGAAAATAAGTCATAATGTAAACGAAAATCCAGTGGTTGTAAAGTTGTTCAAGTGGTCAACTCTTCAAATGAAACATTAAACCGAAGTATTACGTGGCTGTTGCTCAAGGGAAATGATACAACTGACCGGTGAACTGTAGCCAACTGCACCGTGCTGTTTCAACAACCACGGAACGATCGCGTGAAAACGCAGAGGACAAAAAACAACACTTGAATACAGCCGGTAGATAACGTGGCATGAACAATGAGTGCATGGCCAACCAATCACGCGTCTTTGTCAATCACAAACAAAACCTCGGGCTTACATAAACCTAATTGCTGGAAAGAAGGAGGGGATGTGGGAGATTTAGGGGACCAGTCTAGAACAACATCATTTAATTTAGTTCGACAAGAACGATGAGACACAGGTTCATCACTTTCCGGAGCCACGTTGTCACCTTCCGCCTCGATATAATCTTCCAAATCCGATTCGTCGTCTGGCTGACACGGAAGAAGGCGCTTTGGAAAATTGGCTTGAATCTCAAAGTTGTCCGGAGATTCCTCATGAGAAAGAACGAAGTAGTACAGGATCTGTCAATAAACGATAATCGGTCATGAAAACAGGACAACATCGATTGAACGTAAAGGTGGTAGCATACTTGAAGACGAAACATATACTACTGTGAAGCAGTTTTCAGACACATCAGGAGCACCTATTGCTAATTCGTAACAATGAACTGGAGGCTAAATGTTAACCAGATATATTCTAAATTGCTTGCTACCACATGACAAAACCGGCTACATTTGCAACTGACCAATACCTACACAGTAATGGCGGTTGATGCAACTAGGACGCGAACCCGCTGTTGTGCGACCGGCAGATGAATAGCAGTCTAACGTGAGCAGCTGAGACTGATTACTGATAGAGACAAACCATAGGTGAACGTTTATGTTTCATCTGTTTGTGAACTTGAGTTTTCGCTTTCTACTGTGGTGGCATTACAGGTAAACACCAGTACCAATCACCGAGGAACTATCGTTGATGACAACGAGCAAGGCGTTATAAATATTTCAAATCATAGGCGTAGGTTTAATTTGCTACGGGCGTCCCTGAGTACATACGAGCAATCGACGGGGTTTGCTTTCACGTGACCAAGCAGGCATGTGACAAGAAAACATCGGTGGAAGTAAGCTATGAATCAATTACACACAAACTCCCCCATCACAAGTGATTCTCATAGGACTGTTGACCGAGGGGATCAGAACATTGTGTCGTAAGGCGAAAGGTAACCGGTTCGATCCTCCATTCAGACTTTCTTTACCCGACGAATCCAAACAGAGACGAAAATGGTTATGAAGTGTCGGGTTGAGGGTGAGCATTATGAAGCGCTACAAATCGTTGCTAACGGTTTGATATTCGTTGACAATTAGGATAAAGTGAGAGCAAAATTTTAAATTGAAGGATCACGAATTCCGCAAATTATAAGCATACTGAAGTAACTAGCAACTGCATTCTATACTGTCCACAAAGGTCAACATGTATTCAAAAGTGAATCTGAAGACAGTTATGGAATTTGAAATCCCGGCTCTTATGGTCATGACCATCACACCAATGTGCTGTATACAGGTGACACCAATCGACACTGATACATGAAAATTCACTTCGGCAGGACCATCCTCGTTTGGCCACCTTCATTATCATTGGTTGTTGATAGATCATTGTTAGACATTGTGTGTTGAAATTGTATAGCAAACGATTCGTACAGAACTCACAACCTCGTCTATTACTTAAAAACGAAGGACTGCAGATAGCCACGGCTGAGTATGGTAGACTGTTGTGGAACGTTATGTAGCTCAGTCGGTTTCGTGTTTTGTTTCAAAAGCAACGCTCTTCAGACTAAATAGTTCTTATCCGACAATTTAACAATCACAACTGGTTTGTAGGTTAGTGTTCGGGAATTATCCATAGCTTATTCTACCGTGTTAAGTTAGTATTCAGACAGAATGTTGAAGCGTCCTAATATTAAGGGTCCTAACAACTGCCAGCACCTATCCAAGAGACATGGTTCTATAGTCACCGTTGTTGTGCAAGTAAAATGGCATGAACAGAAGGTCTCACGATCTTGAAACGGTTCACTGATTAGTTGACGTGAAGCCGAAAGTGCTCACAGACGGGGGCAGATTAAAAATGAGGGATGATACCAAACTGCATTCCTGAGAGTACCCACAGTTCAAAAAGGGTTACGTCTCAAAAGTGGTTCGTCATATGGATGATCCCGCCAACCAGATCTCCACTCTGAATGAGTGGTACAAAGGACAACGGAAGTCTACGCATCTTCGAAAGTCGAACAGGGCATTTCAAGAGCCCTGACAGTCTTCGAGGTGCATTTCACTAAGTCCTGCATGACGTTAACAGAATGATAGCAAGCCATCTGGTAAAGCCAAATGACTAACAATATAATGAACACCGTAGAACAGAAGAACTAACGTGTGTCTGCATTGTACAAACGTGAATAGGCATAGGATCGATGCGATCAGTTCCAGTCTGCCATCGGATTGACACGTTTGGCTTTGAGTACCTCTGGAACATCTTGCACGTCAGGTGAGAACCTATATTATCCAAACTGGCATTGGTATTCGGTGGTAGAACTGTTGTTAAACGTATGAGTCTGATTTAATAACCGCAAAATGGTTTGTTCCTTTCGATCAGTACACTCTTAGGGAAGAAGATTGTGCGACTTATATACAAAACGTAGCCGTCTTCAAAACACCAACATGGTGTCAATCGAAAACCAACAATCCATTATCGTCCGTGACCGACTTAAGCAAGTCAACTGAAAATAACTACACCAGTCCGTCGATACGCACACACGATTTTATTTCCAAGTGATGCCACTAAAGTTGAAAGGACAATTGCGATGAATAAGCGTTTGCGTCTCACCAGACAAAAGATTCAATAGCATTCCGGCACACGTTTTATTGAAAATGGTGTACATCACCAAATGATATTTAAATTTTCCAGGTTACGATGTCTCGATGTCAATTTAAGGTGTCCAGGCAACATGGTCAACGCAAGTTAACATGGTGTACTCTTTGAACCTGGCAAGACAGCGTCTCATAATTCTAAAGAAGTCAACTCATTCCTGCTTTCAGCCTAACCATTGTAATGTCCACAGTTATATATCATAATTTATTTTTGTACGTTTTTGTGGATACCGTTTTGTTAACCTCATCTGTACACTTGTTTGAAACCATCACCATCACTTTTCGAATTGAATCGTCAACACGAATAAACGGGAGTTACCGCGCATCGTCTCTGTCTTCTTCAGTTGTGCGGACTTTTGGGCTGGTAAAGTAACTGCAGGGAGAAATGTTTTAGCTCCGCGCATCGGCCGATCTGTTGACGCTCAACGCTCATCATCCCACGCCTCGTCTGAAACTATTCGTCGGTCGTGTTCCGGATCTCATCTCTGGCACTGTCTTTCTCTCTTGTGATGGTCTATTTAATCCAGCGGACCTTGACTTATTAGCGCGTGGTTCCTATTTTTACTGACACGTCTTCCGTTTCATTTGTAAGCTTACTTTTTGAGTATACCCCTTATTGTTACAACTCTTCTTTGGTATTACAATATTTCTGGTCACTTCTATCAAATGATTCATTAGGCCACAACAAAAGTGGTGAGTTCGACGTGACATACCCATCAAGCGATTAGTTTTCTCTTCACTAACGTTCTTTCACCGTGTTTTTGACCCACAGGCAAGCATTTTCGTTCATAGACGGCTAAACAAAGCGCTGGAACACATGAGACGACAGTTTCTATTCGTCAGCAGACCGACAAGACCATACAAGAAGCGCTCCAACTTCAAACGGAATTACAATATTGTGGAGTTGAGGTCACAGATCCTTGACCGGATCAAACGATTTCTTTCAAGAGGTATGCCAACGCCCTTTCATACGAAGAATCCCATGAATAAAAGTTGACTATGTAGAACGGTTAGTTTGATAGCCTGTAGACAAGTAGAAAAACACACCATTCTGCACACTGAGGTCGGTAAATGTCATCTACTATATTGGAGACTTCATCATTACTCAGTCAGCTGGCAAGAAAAGCTGTGCTACGTAGCAGCAGCCGGAGTCAACGATGCGCATGTATCCATGTCATTTCCGAGCCTAATACTTAAACACATGTTTGTTTCTTCTTATTGCCAAGATTCCTCTTTCAGAATAGTTTGTCACTGTTGAGAGGAACGGTAGCTCAGGCCACAGTGTCATTTGGTCAGACTCATGACCAAGCTACAGGCCTTCATTTCACGATTTTTATGATGCTGAAAACATCGGATATCTAGATTTATTGATTTTCCCATTAGGAAAGTCTAGAATGGAACAAATGTCGTGTGGTCCCCTACAGTAAACAAGTCAGTATTTTCACGCAGGAATCATCACTCCAAAAAGTCAAAGTATACGGCTACAAGAACTTAAATGAACCTACACACGATAGCTGTTGGTGGTTTACTTACTTACGTTAGAGCTGATCTGCATGTGATCTGTAATTTGTGAACGTTCCAGAGGCACTAGGTTGACGAGCAAGTATGATCGGATAGCACACAACTTTGGATGTGCGCAATCCCATCGCGTAGATTCACGATGAGCACCTAGCGGAATAAAGCTAATCTGACAAATAACCCATTGTGATCCATATAATCAGGTCAAAAAAGCATACACACAGGCGTATACTGAGCAACGACGGAAACGGTAATACACGAGAGGAAGGTTCATAATCGAAAAATAGGATTCTTTACGAACTAACCTTGACAGAATCCGTGAGGGAAAATATTCGAGACAGCCGCTGTCCGTTGGGCATTTTCACAGACAACCGCACAGTGGTAGATGGGTCGGCTGGAGGAGGCGGAGGTAAACAGGCGCGCCATCGTGCACGACGGGCAGTACGGGCTCGCTTTAACGTTTCCTCCCGCTTCGCGGCTTCGGCTTGTTGAGCAGCCATCGCGGCGGCCGTACGGAGCTCTGCTTCTCGTGCAGCACATTTAGCCCGATCTTGCTCCAACGACTGTTGATAGGCAAGATCTTGTTCCTCGCGGATTCGAGCGACGGTTTCGCGTTCTCGCCTAACAGATGAAGAACCAGAGAACAACAATACATTGGACCGAAACAGTACAGAAGATAATATTTTGGAAACAATCGTGAATTTTGTAAAGGATAAAGGACTGAAAACAAGTTAACTATTTATATGAGTATGCTTGGACGGTATGGGTTTAGGAAACATAATACACAAAAAACCTTCGTAGACATTTTCTTAACAGATACCAAAAGACGGTCGAATGCATTTCTGTGACCAAAAGAAGTGCAAGACGAAGCGGATCTGTCGATCAAGTTAATGCATATTTGGATAAGTTTGGAGTAATCCAAGTGAAGCAGAGTCAGTAAAAAGTTATTTCAACTGAAATAGATACGGCAATAACATCGACTTCGCACCGAATGTGCTTGGTTCGTACCCGAGTTGGCTTCAATGTAACTATTCAGACACAATTTGCCTGAAGAAGGTACCACTCAACTTCCGCATACCACTATTCCGTCGTCATAAGGAACAGCTGACCTCTGATTCACATGCACTTGAAGCGACCGTGCTGATCAGTACGTTGTTAGCCTCAAATGAGGCAAGAACCATCACAGCTGCTTGAGAAATGCTTAAACCACGCAACCGACTGTCCTGTTTGTTCCAGTCGATCACGTCGCGATTGTGGCTTCAGAGGTAAGTTGAAATCATAGAGCTACTTTTATCTGATGAGCTGTACTTTCTATGACTAAAGAGCATTCTCTGTTCGAGGGGACTGGCACTCGGATTATTACTTACATAAAGTTAAGTGAACGTTCAAAGGTGATAAATCGGTAGTGCGTAAGGTTAGGTCATTGGTTAGCCGGCCAATACAGCTGCTACATAAGACAGTGGGTCAAAGTTCGAATCCTGAGCGTGTCAAGGATAAACATTACTGACGGTTTCTAACACGAGCGAAGTTAGTGTCTAGTGCTTCTTTTTGACGACAGCCAGCTGAGACACCTATGTGACTGGAGACCACTGAAGCGACTGACCAAAAGCAGTCCTTCTTAGAAGAAGAGGAAATTCAGGTTAAGCTTCTATTGTAAGTCAGACACCAATAGGGAACACAGTTTGTTGTTTTCGAAGATATTCCTTTTTAATACCATTTGCAGAGTGTACTGCTGATTGGATATCAAGCTGGATATCACGGTGCTTCTGAAGAGTTTGTGCTATAGTAGATAACAAACAAATGAAATTATGTGTATTGCACTGCTTCCGGCAGAGCAAACACCTGGTTCATGGAGGTAATCTCGCCTTTTTCCGCGGAACCCTTTTACAGTTACTCAGCTGAATGTCCGTGAATGTGCACTGCTGATCATTAGCTAGTTGCTTGCCATTCGCACCATCGCTGTTCCAAAGTTTCGAGTTTATCTCATCTCTCTGGGGCAGTGCACATCCGCGTCTAGTTGACGCGAAACTAATGGGCGGGCCCATTCGATGTCTGACCTGTTGCGTTCCTGTAACAAATAAACAAAATGCCTGAGGGGCAGAAATATTTTCTTCAGCACTTAAACATACTTGATTCTGTATGTCGGAGTCGGTGCGCCTCATGCCTACAGTGTTTCCCAATCGAATGGTCTGGACGTTGCAATTTCTAGAGTGGATGCAACCGAAGTGGTACACTGTTAAGTTCGCGAGAGTATGGCATCAAGATTACTGGGAAATACCAAGCGGATTACACTGGATCAACAAACTGAGATCAAAGCACAGTGTACCAACAAGTTGCAGGAAATTTAATGGGAAGGGTGTCAAGTGGCGTTTGCTATCCACCGCGGTTTGAAATGTAACAGTGACATATGATTGTGTACAACAAATGAGACAATGGCATTAACACCGTCCAAAATGGGGAATTATTCGGTCAGCTGGTTAGAGCATATCAGACTCTAGATTGTGATGAATGAAATCGAGGTGATACCTAAAAGGAGGAAAACAAAATTAGCGTCAGAACTGTGATCTACGGCCGATTTTGAAGGGTGGTCGCTTTATAGTCCTAAATTCTAGCAGGAGCTTCACGGAACCGCACGAAAGTAGTCTTCGTAGAGGAATGGTGTACCTTGGAAGGACTCTCCAAGGGGGAACGGTTGTACACTGACACAAAGAAGCGGCCATGAGCCTGAAAAAGTGGTAGTGTAGTTCTAGACATCGTCTATCCTAACAGTGACACAAATACTCTCTTCTATTATGAATGCGAGAGCCGCAAGCAAATGTGGCCAGTATTCAGTGCATGACAAAGAAAATCTCCGACTACCAATCAGCAATCTACCGAGAAACAAACAAAACGAAAAACGACATACCGGTCAAACCGTGCTGCAATAGTGGCACTCTGATTATCTTCCAAAATGCTATTCAATTGTTGGATCAAGTCGATTGGCTTCACCGCTCCCTCAATGCGACCCAGCAGACCCATTCCAACTGTGCTGCCTGAGTAACGGTCAGAATCTGAAGCTGAAAAATGATAAAAGACGAATGAGCACAGCTCGATGAGTAAACGACATGAAAAATGACCGCACAAAGTCGTACCGGATAAGTTTGTCAGACCGATCACACCGATAAAAGGATAGGTGTTTTCTCTCAGCGTTCGTGACACACGATAGCCTTCAGGAGACTTGATATTGCAGCCCCAGAATATCAATTGTTCAGAATTGTTCAAAAAACGGAGAACATCCTCGTTCAGCAATGTTTGTCTGAAGTGTGAAAAAGAAAATAGCTCGAAAAGCCCAAAACAGAGATTTTAGTAACACAAAACAGTGTTGAAACCACATGGCACTAACTTAAGCAAAACGATTAGACTAAGCAGCACTATTACTTGCCTCTCTCTATTCCACATGTAGGAAAGTTGACAAATTTCCAACGACTGTTCTGATACGAAATATGGCATTCATGCTCACTGGCTATAATGCCTTTTAACTAACTGATGCAAAATGTTAACACCAGATAGTATTCCTGTGTAAAACAGACAATCCGGTTTATACAATACACAATGATTCGATTAATTCGCGAACTGACGTAGTATGCCATTATTTTAGAGTTAAGATGAATTTCAGTATAACGAGCTTGTAACTTCAACATTTCGCCTGATTTGTAACTGCATGCCTTTCGATATACAAAAAAGCATTGTACAATGTAAAATGAGCCTGTTAATTCGTCATCTAACATGTCAAGTGACGTGTTCAAGACAGCAGCTTAGTCAAGTCAATGTATACAACCCGATCAGTGTACTATGTGTGTTGAGTACATGTTGGTTTACCACGTCGTGTGACACAACCGTTAACGTTTCGACTTGCAAGTGTGTGCTTATTCACATTAACTAACGAACCACCCTTCTTGAGAAACCTGTCATGGTGGCCTGTTAACCTATCTTTTCTTTAGTTTTGTTGATACATTGTATCCTGAAGCCTTTGTCTATCGACCAAGTTAAAGATCACACTATTTGCTCCCTTGATCCTGTATAAACACGGATTAACATCTAGCATGCCATTAGAGCCTCCCTATCTTTTGTTTTCGAGAGGGTTCCATTTTCACATCTGCTCGCTATCTGGCTAATCAACACCTACTGCTTGTAATACAAAAGCCTCTGACTCGATATCTCCAGATTCCATTTATTCGTGTTTTCATGAGATTGATATTGTATGAGTGGAAGTCCAATTGCACCAGCCTAAGAAACTTGTGATAACGTTTGTGTGAAAACGTACTTTGGCTCCGATCACTGTGACAAGTTAGTCCGGAGGCGGATGCCGCTAACAGCGTGTAACAAGCGGAGTACTGACTTAACAGATGGTTAGCGGAATCGATTTGAGTTGAGCCTGAAAAAGGAATTCTGAGATAGTGTGTATGAGGTATCCGAAACAAAGCCAGTACGCTATTTGAATGTGATCTATAACTGATACCGAGTTCCCTATTTTCAGTTCAGAGTCGCGGGCATGCACCTTGTATATGACTGAAGAACAAGTTTAACATGATGGACAACTGTAATATGAGCATCATCTTCTAATTATATTTTTTGATGTACTACAGTTACGCTGCGTGTTGCGCCGTAGACAGTTCATGCTGTTCTCCAGACTCCTTTGCGCGTATATCACAAGTGTTTTCGAAATTCTCACTAATATATAACTAATGTAACGCAAGGGACTTGCTGTAAACTAATGGCCGATAGGGAAGAATGAGTTCAACACTGTGACCATTGCATGATGGTTTCGACAAGGAGAACTTTTACTCATCGGTGTTAATACCAGTACTAACGCTGATTTTAGCTCAAAACTTGCGAACTGGCTCTACAAGCTGAGCATCCGTGGTTTGGTTTCGTTGGCCCACCAAATGTATCACACAGACCAACACAACACCCTCGATTGACTTGAGTGCCTCCTTGTTGAAAATTCCGCAAAAATGCTCAGTTCCCTCAAGAGATGAATAATGAACTAACAAGGCGTTCCGCCTAACAGTTTTCTCGATGAACATTCTTCGCTTAAGACCAAACGGAACGGTCTTCTAGCTCATTTATCTAGTTTCCGTTGTCTTCGGATATCCTTGACACGATCCATACTTGTATCATCTGTACTTATTTAGTGTCCCGATTGCTTGAGTAATTTTAGGAGTGCAGGACAAGTGAACTCAGCGTTCTCAGAAACTGTTATTAGGAAACATGTTCCACCATATCAACCAATAAACATATCAAAATCTGTAATAAACGATGCTCACATGAACAATTCTCACCTAGTTATAAGTTGCTCGTGTGATGATGCCAAATAAAAAAACAACTCAAAACAGCCTTCAACCAAGAATCCATCAGTCGGGATACACAACTATCTTGAATCATGTGTAGTCTTTTTGTGATAGAAAACCGAACGCCTGATGAGCCACTAAGTTTTTCAGCGTCAGGATCGAATGAAACCGTGAAAATATAGGGTTGGACGTTGCTGCATAAAAGCGTAAGGTAGTTTCACTTTACGTAGATGAAAATCATAACGTTTAAACAGAAAAAGAAACCTCACGACCATCTGGCTGTTCCACGAAAACCTACGGCGAAGTGGACTGAACAGGCCACATAAGGAGGTTTTCTCCTGTCTGATTGACAGTAAAAGTTGCCAAAAATGGGAACATCTCAGAAGCTTAGAAAACCGATGGAAAAACACTCACATACGACGATAATTGCGGTAGTGCGGAGTTGAAAAAACTGGGAGTGGAAATGTCAGAGGCAGTGGCAAATCGAAGGATATGCTTGTGGGACAAGCGTTTTTAAGAAATAATTTACAAATACTGTTTGACAACGGAGTTCAGTATCCACGGAAGCTTTCAAAGAGAACTAGCGTCGGCCTTTGGTAGGTACGGATGATTTAGTAGTGTCAACACAGTCAAGGATCAGGGAAGAACTCGGCGCAACTTGTAAACACAGTAAACCAGTCTGGGGACCACATCAGATCAGGCGGAATGATAACCGAGTCGAGGTCGCGCCTAGTTCACCTCCGAACAACAGGAAACAACTACGACAGTATTTCTGAGATCAGCAGTGAAAGCGGATGCACTCGACTTAGAAACCTAATGCCGCGTTTTTCCTCTTAACATTCGACCCAGTAACTGTTGCAGTCAAACACGAGTTCAGTAAGACTTTGCGACTAACAAGATAAGGAAGAAATACTTAGAAACCATAAACATTTCTCCGAGACAAAACAGCTGTCAAAAAGTATACGAGTATTTTGTTTGTTGGGTCAGAGCCAATGTATGCGTGATAACAACTGTTTTCGTGATAAATGGCACAAGGAAACGTGTTTGGCAGCTTTCATGATTTTAAACACTTACATCACCTGCATGTCCCTTCTGTCAAATAACCACTGAGTTCGGCGCGACAAAATTGGCCCAAGTGGCTCACCATAGTAGTAGGCATAAAGTTAACCGTCGCAGTTGAGTCGGAATTCATTTATTAACACGCCTAAAATCACAGAAAATTGCACCCAACAAGCCACTGGACTTTGCAGAATGCCGTTCGTTCAACTGCAAAGTAAACATTGATATGCAATGCACCTTGAAATCATACTTCAATCATTCGTTAATTGAGTGCGTTACTAGAAATATCCAGGTGGCAATCCAAGACATTACATTAAGACAAACGTTCAGTGGTTGGCTATCTGAAATGAACACAGAGACTCCGCTGTAAAACATCAGAATAACAAAACCCAACGCAGCTCAATGTATGAATGGCTACAAAGTAAGTTTATTGGGGTAACGTTCAGAATCAATGCACGGAAGGCGCCAACGAGTACGGTCAAGTAGTACGCATGTGTGTTGGCAAAAACTGTGTTAGATCAAGTGAGTGATACTCTAGCCTGAGCAACAGTTAAACGTGACAGTAAAACGGGTAACGTTCTTAGAAAGGAGTCGATAAAACTGGTGAACAAAAGTAAAAAGTGTATAAACATTAGTAACTATGATGAACTGTCGTGGCAGATGACAATGAACGCCTTAAGTTACTGATAATCAGAGACGAGTATAACTACAAGATCCAAAAATATGGAAAGGAGACATACTGAAAAGACAGGTCAGGGTAGCTGTAATCTCCGATCACCTGATCGTCAAACAACCTTCTGAAATGCTTCAGCCACGATAAACTAACACTTAATAGAGACTGGCATTCCATCAACATAAAGAGAACAAGGGCGAATAGTCCAAAACTAAATGTGCTTATCATTTGAGCAGTCGCTTAGTCACTATCTGTGCCAACAAAACTACAGCGTTTTTAGTCAATAAACTCTCTACCAGTGGCAATATGAAAAGTTGGCGAAGTGGTGCTATCTTGAGACTTAAAAAAAGTCTTCGATAAACTCCTTAAGATAATAACGGCCTGGCATGGATAAACTTACTATCGACACAAGAGGGTTGCATTATGAAAATAAAAGGACAGCACCGACCTGGCTACATGTGGCAGGCACTAGTGTCATAAGAAACATGAGAGGAAGAAAGGAAAGTTGTGGAAATTGTAACGTGTATAAAGGACTAACCTAAGCATGGAGGACCAAAACATGAGTGTCATTGATCACAATTTAGTGTCACTTCTGACACCTTTGCCGGTTGTCAGCTTGAAGACATTGACGCTACGACTTTCATGTTCAAAATGCAGACCAAACACTAGCCATCAGACTGTCATTTTATGCCAAACATAACACACGCGACTCACAAGAAGAATGAAACAAACGATGGGTTAAAATATGTAAAATGTGCTCGATTAAGCGAAGTCTGTAAAACGAAAATGTTATGTCAAAAGGTCCATAAACTTTGCTCGTCCCGAAAACATGCCAACGAGCCTCATTATTGTTAATTCGGTGTGAAAGATGTTCGTAGTGTTCGAGTTAGACAATCGATACATCCGATGCATCAACAGAATGAGGTGAGAACACTACGCCATCATCATCATCATCATCATAACAGCCATGAACCTGACCAAAAGGTGCTGTGG